>APFE030735082.1:0-23058 GCA_000404065.3 Pinus taeda | reverse complement strand
TAATTAATTATAAGTTTATTATTACTATTTAAATTATTATTATTATTCTTATCTATCATTATTATTCTTCTTATCTATGGTTACTAATGTGTAGCGAAATTAATTTATTTACAAGGGGTTTATACTATTATTCATCTATCAAGTTATTATGTTAAAATAAATAGAGGGATTAGCTGAATGCTATTTTTGTTAGTTTATCAATCTAGGTATTAAGTTCCATATTTAACCTAGCTACAATTTTTATTGAGAACCTATGCTATTATTCGTGGGGGGTGAGTAAAGGGTTCCAATTTTTGCTAATTTCCAAGCCTCCATCCCTATTAAGGTTTCGAGGGTGCTTTATGATTTCAATAGCTTCTCTAACCTTTCGCTTGAAATGGTGATCTTCCTTGGCAATGACCTTGGCGTCTTCAAGGCATATATGGTGATTAGTTTTACCTACATACTCAGCTAAGGCTGAAGAGCAGGTTCTTTCATTACGAATATCTGCACTATGCTCTTTGAGCCTAATCCTTACGGACCTACCCGTTTCTCCTATAGGAGTATTTTCCTTATTAACACACTTATCTATTAAGTCTTGCAAGCTATCTACTTCTTTCTGGTTGCGCAATAACTTCATACAAGTCTGCAGGAAAGTAGCTAGTATTGAACAATCTAACTCTTGTGTTGCACTAGTCTCTGGTGTTTTTTCATGACTCCCTAAGGTGGAAGCCTTAGTGAAGTTCTTCTTTTCTTCCATGAAAGTCTCCTTAGCTTGATTAAGATCAAAATCTACCTCCTTTGCAATAGCCTTGCGCACCCAACCATCCTCCTCACGCTGGTTACCTTTATCTGCACCAGTTTTCATACCACTTCTTAACACAATATTTATACTTTGATCCTCTTCGCAGGGCTCCACCCTCATCATCTAAATGTTCTGCGTAGGCTACTAGGTATGCACCTTCTTCTCTTGTATATTTTCCATAAGGACCAGACATTCCTTTATGACATGGTCAAACTCTTGACAATATTGACATGCGGGATTTGTGGGGTTTGTACAATCTCACACAGAGTGCCCTGCTTCCCCATAGTTATAGCAGATTACTTGTCCATGCCCTCGACTTGGTCCACCACCTCTTCCTCATCCTCAGCCTTAGAATCCTCCACGTGCTTCTCTTGCACCTTGATCCTAAGGCCGACTCTCTTCCTGCATTTTGTAGGTAGGGGTTCTACCCATCATCAACTCATAACTCCTACAATGGCGTTCATCATGCCCTACAAACCTACAGAATTTTCGAAATAACTACTAAGGGGTTTGTACAAACTTATTTAATAGATGGTAGTTATCAATAGCATGTTGTCCTATAACCTAATAGATAATGCACCACAATGTAGCTCCCACACTCATCCCAACATTTTTTCCTGGTTTCAGGGGCACAAGCCCTCCCCTTATAATAGAATTCTTAAAGACCAAGCAATGGTCCTTATCATGTCCATGGCTCTTACACTTCAAGAACCAAATCTTAGTGCGCACCTTCAGCTAAGTTTCCTTCCCTTTCTTCAAGCTCTGTAAATCCAAGTGCAGGCTTTCAAGTTGTGAATGAATCTATTGCATTCCCAAGTTTGTATCCTAGATAGGCGAGGCAACCAGCCTCATCGTGATCTCCAAGGCTTTCTCTTGCATTTCTATCTTCTACTTTGACAAAGGTATTCTTAAATGTGGAAAGAGCGATGTTATAAACCAGTCACGGTGCTGGGAATATGAGACTAACATATTAGCTTGTTTCATATGGCACTTCAACCTCTAATTAAAGTCCCAAGGTGCCTTCTATCGGACTTCCTTAAATTCAATTACTGACAGTGCCTCTAACTTAGGCTTATTAAACTCCTTGTTCAAAGCTAGCTAGGTATCTACTAATATCACATTGGTGTTATCAATGCAATACTTGATATACCATGTTAATGCGTGATCTTGTAAATCTGTAACCAAATGCGCTTTCTTAATATTATCGTACGTAATTTTTTGTGTTGTCCATAGAGCTCCTACGACAAACCAAAATTATTCTTGATCTTCGATCCCTATTACTTCAAAGATAAACATCTTCATTGAGTTTTGCATGTTGAATGGTGGAAGTGGAGGTGGAGGGGGTGATGGAATAAGTGTATGAGGTGGAGGGGGAGTGGATGGATGAGGTATCCTCAGAATACCCCGCGTAATTAACTGAATTGTACTTCATGGTGTAGTCAACACTATCCCTTCGTCATCGCTTGGAGGGGGTTCAATGAGTGGACTATATTATGCGCTAGATCCTCTATTTCTTTGAAATAATATCCCACTTTGCGTGGTCCCAAACATCAAGGTAACTTCATAACCCTCTTTTCACATAACATCAATGATTTCAAATACTTACCTCACGGTCCTTTAAAGATCCTTTGCTCTGCTTCGCTATAGATGATATTCCTATCGATCGCGAAATAAGTGACAAAACTTCCCAATGTGGGATCAATCCAATCATCCATAGCCTGTGCGATATTTCTTTCTGATGCTTCCAGACATCGCACCAGTTCAGGAGTCCAAACTATAGTGCCTCTGAGCCTTCACATCCTTTAACTATTGGCTAATTTAGACAACCACTCATATAATTCTTTAGGGAAGAAATAGAAGAACACGTTCATCTCATCTATGTACAAAAATCTATGCAACCACTGCTCCTTGGACAATTTAGGGCTCCTATTCTCCTAAGCTGTGAATGTGTGCAATTTTTGATCAATCCACTTATCAAGATCTTTCTTCGTAGGAAACCATTTATCACACATCTCTTAGATAGATCCTTGTCCAGATAACAGAACCATTTGTTGGCTTAAGGGGGCTAGAGCTAGGTTTAGAGTTGTTCGCACCAACCAACAAAACCCTAATTGCTTGCCCTTTCAGCAACAACCTACATAGCGTAGGCTGCAATCTCACCTGAAGTAGTATTGGGGGATGCTAGAACCAGGTTTCTACATCCAAGGACATGTGATAAGTGGTTCTTAAGCTGTGACAGTTTAGATCTGGCTTCACGTAGATTGGTATCATCCTAGGGCTCGGTACTGTAAATAGGGTAAAATGACTTCTAGACCTTCACGAAGGTCTACGATCAGGCTTCACGGACCCTAAGAAGTGACTTATCCACTTTCGTGCATCAATTACTAACCCTAGATTTGATTTCATGCACATCTATCCAATTCATTAGAAAACATAGTAAAATTAACCCTTAACTTCATGAACATAGATAATTACTTAAAACATGCATAGATAAGATAGATTCAATGGTTTTACATACCCTTCATACATTATTTCATTAAAACATATTATTGAGCGATATAATATAACATAAGCATAATTGAAAATAATGAATGATAATTCCTCAAAATCGGTCATTATTTAATTCCAACATTCCAATTACAAACTTCTCCACCCTGTACACTCAGTTGCAGGGGTCTATGCACTCAGCTGCGGACTTACCAAGGACTCCTATGCACTCATTTGTAGGAGCCTTCCTCTTCTTGCCTAAGTACATGAAGCAGAGCCTTCCTACCTTAGCACTTGCCCCAAAACAACAAACTCATTCGAAGTTCACAATTCTTCATTCCAAGTTATCCCTATGACTTGCTATGACTCAACCATTTATAGCTTTCTTTTATATAATACCATGGTCCGCAGACCATAGGAGAATCTTAAAACCGACCCAAAATAAGGGGCTAAAACCCCTTTGACTCCTATCTAGTTGTGCACTTCACATCCACATTTTGTAGAGATTTTACATTCTTTACAAAAACTTTTACAAAAATTGGGTTAACTAACCCCAAAACTAACCTTAGGTACCCTCACCCAATAGTGGGAGAGGAAAAAACCCTAGAAGCGAGGAACCCTTTAAAAGATCGGTACCAACACTCACATAGGAGTTAGGTATGCCACCTACCAAAGGAACGTTGTTGCTAGGTAACAGATGAAAATGGGAGGCACATAAGGAAAACTTATCCATAGTGACAATTTTCCTATCGAAAGGAAAGAGGGCGAGGTAGAAGACTGAGACATAATGGTGGTCATGGCATAGGTCCAACTACATCCCAAAAGTAGATTGTAGCCGAGATGGTGATCTATGACTTTGATGTCCACAATTATAGTTTTGCCACCAAGAATGACAGGGTAGCTAGCAAGATATGATTTAGGAGTGAAAGTGTGGCGATCAAAGGCTTTAAGAGAATTTGACAGTAGTGAAAAAGTGGGCAAACCCAAGGTGAGCTAACAGGAAGTAGCCATGACATAGGTTGATGCACCTTCATGAATGATGGTGTGGTGGATGGCTTTTTCCTTCACCATAACCTGCACTTGGAATGTAAGTTGATGGGAGAGGTAAGGTTCACTTTTATCCATGTCAAAAACTGATAGATTGGAATCGTGAGGAACGATTCCACCAATGGATGAAAGAAATATTTCTGTTGTGCTAGGAAAGTTTGTAACACTTCAAGTATAGATATAGAAAAGGGTTTTTGCGCTAGATATTATACAATGTTGTAGTTATGGGAAGTAGATGTAGGTATATTATGTGTCATGTGTTGAAGTGTCCCTTTTAGGAGATGATTCACAAGGTAAACAATGGTCCTTTCGATATGTATATCATTGGGTGATGGTGGAATGAAAATCAAGGCAGTTTATGAAGCATTTTGGATAGGATTCTCGTAGGTTTTTTCTTGTGTTTACAATAAATTGTTTCAAAGGCATAAAAAAATGATGATCCTTTTTGATATGGAAGGGAATGTGAACTGCCATTTTCCCCTTATGGAGTTGGTGGCGGGTTCAATACAAGATGTTGTTGTTACTGAGTAGGAAAAGGGTTATTGATGACCATTGGGGTCTGACCTGTGTCATTTTGCACAAGGAATTATGTGCATTCTTAGAGACGAAGAAATTTATAGGTAAATTGGTCCTCAATAGATATCTTGCAAGGGAACTTGACAAATTGCTACTTTCCTTTCTCAGATTTAGTAGTAGCTTTCTGATGTGAAACGGATCATAAATAAAACTGAAGTAGAATTGACTATTTGCCAACAATGAACTCATTGTTAACTCGATCACTTAATGTGGAAGATTGAAGGAAAGATATTGATTTACAACTTAATCAAGAAATTAAGAAATATCATTAAACATTAAATTATATCAAAGAACAGAGATAGAAGACAACAAATATTGATTATGAAGTTCATCCCTGATGGACTATGTCTTCGGGTCTTCTTTCAAGATGGGTGTCTGTTTTATTAAGGATTGATCAAAGGAAGTCTTTACACAGAACAACACTAGATTGATTGTTCTCGCAGGAAATTTTGGTCTTTGTAAACATAAATCTATCTCTCCTAGCTTTCTAATGCCTCTCTCAGTTCCCAATTTCGCCTCCGGATGACCAAGAAACACTAAAAACAAATATGTCTCTCTCTCAGAGAATCTGAGTGCAAAGTCTTCAAAACCTCTAAATACATCCCATATCTCTTCATTATGTGTAAAAAGGGTTCTATAATGAATAAGCTTGAACCTCTTAGCTAAACATAGCAAATTGGTTGTGTATTAAAGTATTTAGGTCTTGGTCTTTTCATAGTGCAACACCTTGGAGATAAACACATGGTGGTTCATTTAAATTTAACATGGAACATAAAATATATATATATATATATATAAACTTTGGTTATGCATTATTCTGATGGTGGTCAACTAATAGTGCGCATTAAATAACTCTTTCCATGTGATTGGTAGAGTCCCTGGTGGTCGACTCGTTCGTTGCCACATTGGCAGTCAACTCTGGCAATTTCAGCTAGCTATTTCCAATGGTGGAGGTTGCGGTTGCGGTAAAAACAAAATGCATGTATGTTCACATGAACTCCATGCAGTTTCTACTACAGTGAAGGCTGGAGGTTACATCACTTCCCTATTGTGTTCACATGTACCTTTCGCAAACCTCCAATGGTTAATCTCCACACAGTTAAGTCCTATGTATAACACTTGCATTGTATTGGTTTTATACTATGGTGTTAGGTCTAGGACTTTAGCATAGGTTTAGTGCTATATCTTTACAAACATTTTTCATCACACCATAAATCATTTTCACCAATAATACTTTCTACACCATGAAGAATTGAAGACAATACTGGCGAAACTGATGAAACTAAAGACCCACTGACATCCTTGTCGAACTGAACTAACATAAGATCTTCCTAGATCAATCCTCTCCACTTGAAAGCTTTTGGACCAAAAAATTTTGATTTAAGCAGATATCAGGTGAGGGTACAACTCCCTCACCCTTCCGATCTCCATCCACCTCAACTTGCTTAGATTCATGCCTTTGAGTCCCACTCGAAGATATTCAACATCTCCACGCCTTGAAGGTTGAACCTTCTTGTCCAGGATGGTATCTTCCTATAACTCATTCATATATTCAGGTGCTAAACCATTAATACTAGGAATTTGTGTATCCTCCTCTGGATCCATGATCATCGGAGGTTCATACAAATTCAAATTTTCCACATTTACAACCGAATAAATAAGAATTTAAGGAGGTAAATCTAACTAGAATGCATTATTTCCAATCATTTCCACAATTTTGAAAGGACCATACCTAATGGGTTTTAGTTTCTTACCTTCACCTTTCAACTTGTCTGTACTGATATATAACCATACCTTATCGCCAACTTGAAAAGGATGATTGACTCGATGCTTGTCATTGCGCATTTTGTACTGGGCCTGACTCCTCTCTAATTGATCCTGCATTGCTTCATATATTTGCTATATCCGTTGAATGAACTTAGCTGCTTTGTTTGCATCATCATGTCGACCCATTTTATCTTCTTCACCAAACATGAAATCCATTGATGACTTTGGTAGATACCCAAAACATTTTTCAAATGGAGATTGATTAGTCGATGAATGTAAGGCTCGATTATAAGCATGCTCCACATAAGGTAAATATTCATCCCAGAACCTAGGATGTTTACTGCAGTAACCTTGGAGGATATGTATGACTATCTTGTTCACCACTTCTATCTATCCATCAGTCTGTGGATGAAAATTTGTGCTCTTCTTCAGCTTTGTGTCCATGAATGCCCACAAAGTGGACCGAAACTCTCCGACAAAACGAGTGTCCCGATCAGAAATAATGGAAGTAGGTAACCCAAAATATACCCACACCTGTTGAAAGAACATCTTTGAATTCTGTTCAGCAGTCACTTGCTTTTTGCATGGAACAAGAATGCACATTTTGCTAAAACGATCAACCACGTCATACATGTAATAATGCCCTCTCCTGGACATAGGAAGTCCTCCAACAAAGTCGATGGAAATGTTGTCCTGTCGTTGCAAAGGAAATGGAAGTGGCATATACAAACCAATATTTCAATTGCTTGGCTTGCTAGTTGAACACATCACACATCCTTTAATGTAGTTAACAACTATTTCATACATGTGAGGCCAGTAACAATACCTTTGAATATGCACCATTGTCTTTCTTACACCAAAATGTCTTGAAATGCAAGAAAAATGTGTCATGCTAGGAAATAACTCCTCAAGACATATATATTATTCCATCAGGTAGGTCTTCATCATATGCATGAGGGAGAGACTGTTCACTTCATCTCCCGATGATTCATATTACTTATTTATCTATTTACATTATATTCACCCAATCCTAAGGATTAGGTGTCAACATTCTCCCCCTTAATCTAAAGAAATGTTGGTGAGTCCAAGCATCATTATGAATCGTTCAAGATTTTCTCTTCCAAGCGCTTTGGTGAAGATGTCTGCAATTTTCTCATTAGTGGAACAATGACGGAGATGGATTGTTTTGGCCTCATCAAATTTGGTTCGAGTATGTCATCATTCACTCTCGGAGGGACCGACAACAAGGGAATACCAGTTACAACAGAGAAAGTGGAGCCTCATCTTCTGGTGAACAGTACATATGTGTTGCAATATTTTTTTGTATGATTGCTTTATGGTATTAGTTAAATGAATGCAAATGTTATTATATGTTTCTTGAAATGAATTTCAGAATATTAGATTGTGATGATATAATTTGAATTCCCAATGTGTTTCAAAGTATGGAGGTGGGCCTTATACCATGGGTCAATGAATACCATGGGTGGATTCCAATTTCCACTCAGATCAACTTTTTAGTATTTCCTTGACTACTCTTTATACTTCCTCTAAGGTGATTTGTCTCATGAGTACGTCATTTTGTGATGGAGCAACCTGAGATGGGATGTGGTAAGTAGTAATCCTGATTGCATCCATACTATTGCTTTAACTCTTTTTGACGATGGAGCAAAAAAATATTTCCATTTCTATCTCAATTTCTAATGTTCCTACAATTTCTCCCCATATGTGCTTCTGAGAGAGTAAATTTAGTTATAGTTTCTATGATTGATCATTGATTAATGGAAGAACTTGGTGTTTTTACCCCTCCTTTTGTCACCTTGTTCTTGATTTCTATCACCATAAGGTTTATTCAAGGCTTCATCTTTCATCCGATTAGTGAACTAATCTCACCTCCTTTTCCATAGAAGCTTTTATGCTTCCTTCCAAGATGATATTTTATTTTTTCTCTGCCATTTGATATTCTAACCTCTATTTGGCATGAAATATATTACCAAATTCCTCATGATTCCATTTCATGATGCAATTATTTTAAATTTTTAAATTTTTGTTAGAAATTATACATAATTGTCCCATAAGGAGGACCTGATTCCATCCACCAATCTTTGGCCTTATATAGAAATGAGGGATCTTGGAGCCAAAAATTTTCAAATTGAAAATGCATATTTTTGCTACATACCTTAATTTTTTTAGGCATATGGGCCAATGATTTGAGCCACTATAGTGTATGATTGAGGGCTACAAGAAAATTTTCCTTCTCCAAATATTCAAAGGCTAGAAAATGGTCCATTCTTCCATCAACTAGATGAGTTTCCCATTTTTGGTTGTTGTAAGTAAAGGTCCAATTAATAGTTTCCATGTACGCTAATTTCTATTGTCTAATGGCTTCTTTAAAGTGATATTTTTTTACATCTAAACATATGACCTGCCTCACTTTTCCTCCAGATATTTGACAATATTAAAGTCACCCCAATGATCCAAGGGAGGTTAGAAGTTGATGCTTGGAGATTACATAAAGACTTGAGGAAACTAATATTTTACCTTGTGATGTGTGGGTCATAAACATTAGTTAAGTTTTCCTCTTCTACTGATCCTATTGGATGGAAATTTACCAATGAAATTGTTGGACTAGATGAAAAATCATGGAGAGGAATTTTATATGGGTTATAGGATATTTCTAAATCCACTGCTTTTCCATTTAAATCAATTATTTAGAATTTGTCCAATATTTGGCTACAAAGATTTCTACCTTATTTCTGGAGAATTAGGTCTCTTATATTATCTTGATATTTTTCTTGTCTAATCTTGTTATGAAGAAACCTATTTTTTCATTTACAATTTAGGACTATTATATTCCATGAGATGATATTCATTGACAAGGATGTGGATTGGCATAAAATTCCTCCTGCAATGTGATACATATAGATTTAACCAACATCTCTCCTAATTCCTATGATATTTATATATTACTTCTCCCCCCCACCCCCCCCACCCCCCCATTCACCTCCTCCTCGGGAGATATTGGGATGGTCTTTGAAAGAATTCAAATGAATTCCTAGATTGGGATTAGCTAAGCCATTACGTGATGGGTCTTGAGAGATATGATCTTTTGTTTTGAAAATGGATTTCTTGAGGATTTTCACTTGGTGTTTTTGGATTAATTGAGGGTATTTTCCCTTCCAAGTAGTTGGCATGAATTGAGATATAGGGATTCTATATCCATGTACTCTATAACATATTAGGATTCGTGGGTCAATACTTCTAACATAATCACTTCATTGTCCATTGGTTTTTCCTTTCCAAGATGTGAGAGTGACTCTCTAAGTTTAGGTTTCTTTATTTCCTCATGGATGTTTATCTTTGTTGCATGCTTATTTCTTGGACCTACGTAGGTTCTCTCTCTAGAAATGGGAACTTTTGGATTAGATAATGACTCAAAAATATTGTGAGTTGAGACCTTCAGATCTACCATATGGGGTAGTTTTGGATGAGGTTGTCTTTGATGTTTAGTTGGCCTAAAAACTCCATCATTTTCCATTTGACCTTCAAGGTTTTGGGTGGGCTCTATCTTCTACATGGAAAAATCCCTAAATAGGTGACCATATTCATGGAATTTCTCACACTGAAATGGGATATGATTACAGTCTAATGATTGCTTCCATATATATCCTAATATAATATATGAAATGATACTAGGAGAGGTTGTGATATTTCCAGATACATGCAAATATGGGCATATGATGAATATCAACCCTTCTTAGTCACCAAAAATATTTTGACAAGGTGCATGAACGCATTTCCAATTCCCTAAATATTCTTCCTCGTAGAATTCTTTTGTACGAGAAAAGAGCTAGATATAGATTGGAACTTCCTTGAATATTCATTATCCAAGAAAAAGTGCTCTATCCAAAATTAGAGGTATAGTAAAGTATGTGCCATTTTTGAAGACTTAAGTTTTATCCTCTATATTTTCAAAGATGATTTTGAAAAATCCCTTTGCACTTAGATCCATATCAATATTCCCCTTTGAATTAAATTTTTTTTAGATCATTGTTACAAGGAATTTTTGGTGGGATATTCACATAAGATTTCTAATGAGGGCCTAGTCTTGAATAATCTGAATATATTACCCAATTCAGTTAGACTTCACATCATATTTAAGATTTGTGGCTACTTTGGGAAAACATCCACTTTATCCTCATGATTTCCAAGTGGCTCTCATTGGTATATTTGTAGAAGATGTGATTCCCTTTAAACCCTTCCCTTGCCATGATGAATTAATGGTGGAGATGTGTTCATGGCTTTGTTGATCTGTGAATCTAGCATTTGCAGAAACCACTTTGTGACAGCAAGGGGACAAGCACCCTCCCCCCAACATATGACATGGTTAAGTTAGAGTGGAAACAAATATTAGAATATAGTAAACCCTAGTAGAGAGAGGAAACTCAGTTTATAGAATTGATAGAAAGAAATACAAAGAAATAATCTCCTCTACACATAACCTCAAAATTTTCAAAATATTTAGTTTCTTCACTATTCCAAGAAATTCCTTCTTTTGCAATAATGTTGTTGGAGGTGTTTCTGTTTTACCATAGTTATTGACAAACTTGTGGTAATTTCCTATAAATCCTAAGAATCTTCTAATATTATACAAGGTTTTGGGAATTAGTCATTCCATCATAGCTTTAATTTTGTTAGATTCCACATTGACACCTCCATGAGATATAATATGACCCAAATATTCCACTTCTTGAACCCCAAATGTATATCTAGAAGGATTCACATAAATTTGTTTCCCTTCCAATAGTTTTAAGCTCATGTCAATATATTGTCCATGATATTTCGAAGATTTGTTATAGATTATTATATCATCAAAAAATACTAACACAAATTCAGTGAGGAGGGGTTTAAGAAAACAATACATCAATCTAGCAAAGAATACATTAGTATTTGAAATGTTGAAGGTGTGTTAATAAGGTGAAATGACATGACCAAAAATTAATAATGACCTTAATGTGTTCTATAGGCTATTTTTGGGATGTCTTCTTGCTTCATTCTAATTCAATAATATCTAGAATGGGAATCCAACTTGGTAAAGAAAATTTCCCCTTTCAATTGATCTAATAATTCATCAATGATAAGCATAAGAACATTATCTTTAATGGTCATTTCATTGAGCTATTTATAATTTGGAAAAATATGTCATGAACTTTCCTTTCTATAAACAATCACCATTAGTGGAGAAAGAAATTTCATTAGGTTAATGATGACAACCTCTAATATTTCCCAAACTATATCTTCAATTCCACTCATTTGTGCATATGGGTAGTGAGCCATAATGTTGATTTGTACACCCCTTGGTGGAAAAGAAAAATATTAGGGGCTAAATATCACCCATGGGATAAATTTTCATATCTTTTCCCAATAAATTCGCCAATTTCAACTTTTTTCTAAAAATGATTCTCCTAATTGACCCTAAAAATTGCTAAAATTTTATAGAAACTATATAAAGTCCTTGAAATTTGAATATTTTTATAAAAGTGTTATCAACCATTTTACAGTTTATGTATTATGGACTAATAAGATTCACCAAGGTTGTGACATCTCCATATAAATTTCTACCATTAAGATTTTCCCTATTGAACACCTACACTAACAAGAACATATATATTATGTTTTGCGTGAAAAATAATATTCCACTATTAAAGAAACTCAAATTTCACATAATCATTCACAAATTCTATAAATGAAAATTATATACCTAGAAAAACAATTCAATTTCCTACATTTCTTTTTTTTCCCCATATTTAAATTCATTTTGAAAATATCATCAATCATCCATCCAAATTAAAATTAATATTACCTAGAAAAACAATTCAATTTCCTACATTTCATTTTTTCCCATATTTAAATTCATTTTGAAAATATCATCAATCATCCATCCAAATTAAAATTAATATCTCATAAAAAAAACTATGAGTAATATGCATCCACCTCTTACTCATTTTTGAAATAATTATACTTCATATACATCAAATATCTTGATATCTAATTCATACATTTTTTATTTTTCCAAATTTTACAAAATTTTTGGATAACTTTTAAGGATTATATAACTTTTAAGCTTACATTTTTTTATTTAATAATATTAATTATAATAATTCTTCTTTCTCTCCTTTTTCCAACTTTTATAAAATAATTTTTATAAATTTTTCATTATCAAAATTACATACTTTAAACCTTACTTTTAAACTTATATATTGCATTTACTAGTTAATTATTTTATGATAACGATAATATCAATGTTTCCAAATGTCCATTCTTATAACAATGATTATAATTTCTTAACACAACTTTTTATTTTCGACTTGGTTTTGATTCTTTCAATAGATATAAGAATCCTCGTATTTCATTTTCAAAAAAAATGAAATATCCATTTTTCCTTTTAATTAGTTTTATTAATTTAAAAAATAAAAAATAAAAAATCAGGAATGCATTATGCCAATTTATTATTCGATTTCCTTTTAATTAATTTTATTGAATTTCCCTTTTAACCAAAAAAAAAAAGCATAAATGCATTATGCCAATTTATTATTCCTTCATTGTTCATGTAAATAACAAATGGAAAATTCGCATTAAAAAAACATAATAGTTCCAAAATTCTATGAGACATAGCGATCATATAAACCAATATAATTTTTATATATTTTTGGTTAAATTCTCTCGTGCATTTACTCGCGTATTTTTATGAATTTTGAATATATGTTTTTATGAATTTTAATCAATTTATTTTAATAGAAGATTAATCTTTTCCACTGGTTGTTTTTCTTGTCATTTTGATATTTTAGTCTTTTGAGTTTCAATGATTTCACATCTTTCCTATTAACCAAGAGCTTTTTAGGTCATTTGAGTTTCAATGATTTCACATTTATGAGATTAACCAATTGAAGTGCCCTTGAACATATCTTTTGAAACGTTCATTTTAAAGAGAATGGATGTGTTTTTTAATTTAATTCTTCATTTTTTTGGGGTTTTGATTATGTTAGGTAAAATAACTTTTTTTCTTTCATTTTCTCAAAAAAAAGATATCTATTTTTTTCTTAATTTATTTTATTTTATTTTTCCTTTCAACAAAAGTTTAGGATAATCTACCCTTTTAATATATCTTGATTATCAATTCTTAATGTAGATGATAAAAGGAAAATTGTTTAATAAAATTAGAATGTGATATTTCACCTCATTTTTAGTGCAAATATTTCCAAATGTCTCCCTTCACATATATGTCAACACAATTTTATAATAATAATAATAATAATAATGGGGACAAAAGTGTTTCCTCTAACTAAAAGACCATTACCCTTAGCCTCATCTTAGCCAAGCTTTATGGTCTCATTTTGGATAAGAAGATTAGCAATTGGATTGAAATCCATCGTAAAAGAGCCAAATGGAAATACCACTTGACTATTGACCATCTTGTCACTCTCATCATGGCCTAGGAGTGTCACAATAGTAAAGTTGATCCCTTTTGTTGCTTTGTGGACTTCAGAAAATCTTTTGACACCATTCTTCGTGATAAGCTTTGTAAAAGACTTGATGAGATAATGATTCCTCCTCACTTGAACATTGATGTGATTCACCTCTATGAGATAGTGGTTGAGAAGCTTAAGAGGAGTGTTTGGAAATCGTGGGGTGCAAGGGGAATGAGCTTGCTCATATTATCATTACTCTTCTCCTATATACCGATGATATTATTCTTCTTGCTAGAAGCCATGAGAATCTGAACAAGTAGCTTAAGACTCTTCATGACTATTGCTTCAAGATGGGTATGATGATTAATACTCACAAGACTAAAATTATGATAGTTAAATCCAAAGAGATCACTCATGGAATTTTCGTCTATGATAACAATTTCTTGGATCAAGTCCCTTCTTATAAATATTTGGGTATTGATATTCCTTATCAGCTCAACTAGAATGACAACATTGAGAAAGGGATTATTGGAGTCTAGAAAGCTTATTATGGACTTGAAAACAATTGTAAGGCTCTCAATATTTGTATTTGGAGTAAAAAAAGGTTCCTCTTTGGGATCCTTCACTAGTGTTGTCCTATAGGTTGTGAAGTTTGGGTTGCAGTATATCAAGAGAGCCTCGGAGAAGTATTGAGATGATTTAAAAGAAATTCATAGCCTACACTCTCAAGATCAAGGGAAATTCCCCCTATCCTATCCTCTTGATTGAATCTCGCCTCTCCCCTATTGAAAGAAAGGCTATGTTTAAGTATCTATATTATAAGAAGAAGCTTTAGAACATGGAATCTGAGAGGCTTCCTTAAATTTCTTCTAACAGTAGTCAAAAACCCCACCTTCGCCTTAAGGGTGGATGGCACAAGGATGCCAAGTGTTGGCTCAACCTTTAGGGGATAAATGAGGAGATCATCCTCAGAAACAAGGATAGTGTCAAAGATACTATCACCTCCATATTTAAGGATAAGCTATGGGATGATAAGGGGCTAGAGGGTAAAAGGAAGCTAAGATATTATAAGGAGGTGATTAACCCCAACCTTGAGAATGAGAATTATTTTTTTGTTTTGACCATCTTGAAGAAAAAGATGAACATTGCTAAGATTATAACTAATTCTTATGAGCTTCGAAGTGAACCCTTGCAGTAGTCTACTCCTAAGACTCACTAGGATGATAGGATTTGTGAGCTTACTAAGAGGGTGGACTATGAAAACCACTTTCTTTTAGATTGTCGTGCCCTTACTCGCATCCACTCTCATTTCCCTAACATCTGTCACACTTCCAATCTTCTTGACTTGTTAATTGAACCCATTATAGTGATCTTAGTGTGCTTCTTTCCCTTTTTGAGCACATAAATAAGATTCTAAAGAATTACAATTAGTTTCTTCTTCTTCTTAAGGTCCGATAAATTGCATTGGTCTTAGTGGACTTTAATCATCATCATCATCATCAACTATTATTATTAGTAGTAGTATTATGCTATGCTTGAGATTCCATCTTCCTAGGACAAAAAAACTATGTAAAAATTCCTTTATGAGAATAGTTTGAGTTAGCTACAACTTTATACATATCAAAATAGTGTTTCTACCATGTGGATTTGAGTTTAAGTTATGCATTTTAATATTGAAATTTTTTGAAAAAACATAATTGAGTTTTTTTCCAAATCCATTGATATTAAATCTCGCAATCAAATAATCACATTAATAATTTATATTTATTAATATGTTTATATCAATTATTAAAATAAAACAAAATAGTTATTTTAATTATTTAAAAATAAATAAATTATTTTACTGCATAAGGATGCCCAATCTTAACTAGAATATTAGGAGATGAAAGAGGAGATCATTGCATAATAAGAATAATATTAAAAATATTATTACTTTGAAATTTAAGTAGAATTTATAGAGCCATAAAGAGTTAGAAGAAGAAGGAAACTAGGATATTATGAGGAGGTGATCAACCCCAATCTTGAAAATTAAAATTATTTATCTATCTTGAGTATTGTTAAGAAGAAAATGAACATTGGTAAGATAAGAACTAATTCTCATCACCTTCATAGCCAAAAACACTTTCTTTGAGATTACCCAACTTATAATCAAATTCTAATTTTCAAAATATCAATCACATTACCAACCTTCTTAACCTATGAAGGAAAAAAGACTATGGTGATCTAGGAAACTTCTCTCACTTATCTTCAAGCATAGAAATAATGTAAGGAATTTCAATTAATTTCTTACCTTCTTAATGTAAAATAGACCATATTGATTTAGTGGAATTTAATCACCATCATCATCATTAACTGTTTTAGTTTTTTGATTTCTTTTCCCATATATATATATAAGAATTTAATAGAATTTCCATTTTCTAAAATGTAAAAAATTCAATTAAAATAATTCTTAAAATATAAATAATATAGAAACATGGAAGTATGTTATTTACCAAAATTTAATAAAATATTATTGGATTTTTTAATTTTTTTTTAATAAATATTAACTTAGTTGAAAAAACATCTTAGAGTATATTTCTTTATTTTTAAGTGAATGAGTAATAATATTATTATTAATTTAATTTTAAGGTTATGACCCAAGCTAGATACAAAATTAGCTTATAAGACTTTTTGGTTTGTAGGATAAAAGATCCAAACCAATATAGTGATTTAGTCTACTAAGTGGAAGTCCATCAATCTAAAGAAAACCATGGATATCTAGCATAAGCATTGCAACATGTATACCTGATTTTCCTAATTAAACAAAAAAAGTTTACAAAATTTTACATATTCTATCCTCTCTGAAACACATATTACTTTTAGAAAAACTATTATATTTATTTATTTCATTAAAAAAATTAATTTAGGCATTTTATGTTTTTGGTTTTCCTTAGATTTAAATTAGTAAACAGGTATATATTACATTTAAAAATTCATTATTAAAAATTCTATATTCAAAAAACAATGTAAAAAAACAAAATATAATATTAATTAAACTTAACAAACAAATTATACTAATATTAATATAAATAGATTGATCAATTTTAAATTTTATATCTATCTAAATTAAAAATATATATATATATTCTAATATAACACTTAATCAATAAAAAATAAATTATAAGCTATCATCAAATATAATAACAACATATTATTATAGTAATATTACAGTAAAAATAATATGATGTATTTCTCAAATCATAAACTTAAATAATTTTACAATATTATTTTATAATTTTAAATTTATAGTTAAAAACTATATGAATATACGATTAATCTTGTTTTAAAATGAATACATACACAAAGACCTTACTCTCTTTTGTATAGAACCTTTGTCTACCGGGTTTTTGCACTTTCATATTTTATGTATAATGTTTATGGGATTGCACGTTCATAAACAAGACACAATCTCCTATAAAGCTTTCCATTCATAACAGCTACCAAGTATGGTATAAGCCCAATCTAATTTACAAAGTAGCTATAGTACGCTTAGTGTTGTTGTGTTGTTATGAAAAGGCTTATTAATTTTAGATATAGATGGTGCAAATGTTTAAGTGTTTTAGTTATGGATTTATTTTTATTTCGATAATTTAATTATTGTGGATTTTCTAACACTGTACTACTTACTACTTTATAAGTCAAAAGTTGGATATGTTAACATCTACGTTTCTATGCATGTAAAAAAGCATAGCTAGGGTTACTCCTCTCATCAAAGTTTATACTATGTGTGGATATAGCTGATAAGTCAGTTGACTTTCTTGAAATCTATGTTTCTGTATTTATGTACAAAAATGTGCATTGCAAAATAAGTGATAGATCGTAATTACTCCACAGTAGATTTCTTTTTACATCTAGCAACTAGTTGAGGGATGAAAAAAGATCGAGTTGGGGAGATTTATAAATCGACGTCAGTGCTTTTTATATCTGTTGATGTATTTGTCATAACATAAATAAGCAAACAAACGAAATTTCATGGAGTACCAGGTGTCTCTCGGCTCAATAAGGAAGCCTAGCTTCTTTAGCTAAATATTCAGTGAGACAGTTTCCTCGTTTTAGAGTTTTCCTCATGCAGCAATCTAGATCAGGATAATGATAATGGCAATGAAGAAATTCTATATTTTGGCGAAGTTTGATTTCATTATAGTCAAGTAATGACAGTCCTAATTAGCTTGCCGAATCCAAAACAAAAACACGAGCGAACGCAAACTTATTCACGCAATTGCGCGCAGATCTAACTCATGGCCCATAATTGTTTTCATCCATTTAAGGCAAGAAAATGCACTATAACTTTACAAATCTGAAATGATGTTCTTTATGCAAAGCCTGATACTGGTACATGTGATTTTCCTATACGTTGGAAATTATTTTGAGAAACTGCTGATCGAATTGCTACATGAAATGTAAGAACACATTATTTGGCAGAACCTGTTGAGCTTTCCATGGTAGAAAATATATTTGTATTTAATGTATAATCAAATGAGAATACGACGAAACAATATTACAGCGCTCACAGAGCTAAACCATGAGTACAGAAACCCTAGATGAATCCAGGAACCCTAGAAACCATGAGTACAGGAACCCTAGATGAATACAGGAACCCTACATGAAACCATTTGTACGCTTTCATAACGAGAAGAATAATTACATACCGTTCTCTTTGCAGAAGCCCAAGCACCAAGGAGGAGCATCTATCATTGATGACTGACTAATTTAAAATCCCTTTAGAAGAAGACAAGGACGATTGCTACACTCAAACGACCATGAGTAGCAGGATTAAATTCCAAGCAAAAATAGCTATTTATTTTTACATATATAAGTCTGAGAATTACCATCTGTGGATAGAATGTTTTATTTTCCGTAGTGTTATGTATAGAATGCACCACAGATATTACTTACAGTATATACACACACACTCCAAAAACTGAAAAATTTATGAAAGCATAAGGTATACACTACTGCCTACTATAGTTCAAAGATGGCTCCCTCCTGGAAGAGAATCTCTTGTTGCAGAGATTGTTGAGATGGTAGAAGATCTGAATAATTAATACTTGGGCAGCTGCTGGTAGATGACCTTAGATCTGCATGCTGGGTCCATGCAGAAGTGTCCATGGTGTTGATTGACCCACTGGCATAGTTGCAGGCTTCTTTCTGCTGTACTAGAGAGGGATCATTGTTGTATAATAATAGATCATTTAATTCTGTTGGGAATCCATAGGGTCCCAAGTTGTTGTTTTCTGCATTGAACGTATTCATCCAGGCAGATTCATAGTTTCCTTCCTCAGGGGAACTAGAGGCAGAAAAAACCAGTGAATTATCATGTTGGATTAATGCAGCTGATGGATTTTCTAGTTTTATATGGTTCTCCATGTGTCTTGCATACATGAAGGGAGAGGGTGATGCCTCGTAGGAAATCTGGCTTGCAGCATCTGAGTTATATTGAATAAGAGCCGTGGAATGCTGTATTTCTGAGGGATTAATGCAGTTGATCAGTGGCTGTATTTGGGAGTTGGTACCAAACATGGGCAAGCAATTATTTGAACGATGATCGACCATAGTTCCTTCAAGCCTCTGGAGAAGTTTCCTGAGACAAGAATTACGGTCAGAAACTTCCTGGTCAAGGACTTGTTGAGGATTCAGCTGATATGTGGCTGGCTCTGAACTTGAACTGGATTCTGTAATTGTTGGGCCACAATTTTGCTCAAATAGCTGAGAGTATAATCTAGGGCCAAAATTAGAGTAAGGGCCATTCATATCGATACCCATATGGTGATCTAGTCCTCCAGGTTGCTGCTGTAGGCCATAGATGTGTGCGCTTGTATTGGCCTCTGGTGTAACATAGCTTTGCAAGTCCTTTCTTTCTTGTTTTACAGCAGCAAGACGACGGGTTTGGTGATCCTTTCGTTTGCCTAGCAGTTTCTTTTTCAGTCTTGTGTTCCAGTAGTTTTTGATATCATTGTCTGTTCTTCCTGGCAACTGGGCCGCAATGATAGACCACCTGTACAATGTGAGAAATCTCAGGTCAGGTCTTGTTTTCCAATCAGTAACTACAAAAAGATTTTGCAGATGAATGAATGACTATTTATCTTTTATATCTGAATCTCACAGGCTGGCTGATTGTAGTTTACCTGCTACCAATACTAATATAGAGGTTACAGATGATGTTATCTTCTTCTTCTGAAAACCCTCCGTGCTTTATATTTGGTCTCAAATAGTTTAACCATCTAAGCCTGCAGCTCTTTCCGCACCTCTTCAAACCTGTATACAGAAAGAGCAAGGATAAGTACAACAGGCGCTGCAAGATACTCATCTTCCTAAGGTGAAATGATAGATATACATAAAATGAAAATAGTTCTCAATTTAGTGGTCCAGCTTTGACTATATCTCTAACACCATCCATACTGATAACCTAAGGCTGTATTGTATCTGCCAGAAGAGTCTATTGTATACAAAATACCTAGGCCTGAAAACTGATTCAGACAATTTAATTAAAGAAATGGAATCTCTTATGAAACAAAATCAAACTAGTAAGAACCCAACTCCAAACCGCAATATTCAAAACACCTAGAAGAAGATCAAAGAACCTAAATCCTAATTTCATTCTTCTTGTAGAGATAGCGTAAATTCTAATGACATCATTACAAAACCTAGAATCCTAAGGACCATGCCATGGAATACTTGTGTTAAAAGCCTTGCCCATGATTCTAAAAACAAATTGCAACATTTCACAACAACACAGATACCATAATTAGATATGAATGCAAAACTTCCGGGTCTTTCATCGGAGGATGGTGGCTTAGAAGAATGCTTCTATAGCCTAGGAATACTGAGCCCTACTATTAGAAAACTGAAAAGGAATTGAATATAGGGCCGATCTATTAAATTTCTGGATGAAATATTGATATATGAAGGAGGCCATACCAACTTTCTGGGGCAAAGCGATCCAGTTGCCTCCAGTGCCACACTTTTCTATATATTCCTTCAGTTTAGAGTCCTCCTCAGGAGACCATGGTCCTTTCTTCACATTAGCCTTGTCACAACATGGGGCTCTCCCCATCTCTTCAGATTACTCCAACTAATTGGCCTTGAAAGGGCTTATGGGTAGCCGAGATAACTTCAGATTAACTGAGAAAAAGGGCTTTTCTGTAGAGAATCTAGCTATAAACTCAACTTATTGAAAGCTCTGAGATTTGAAGGTTTGAGGTCCACGGACCTGAGCCTTTCTCAGTACAGGATTGTTGGTCCTGTTTACTGTCCTCTCAGCAGAAATTTTCCTTTATATTAATACTGTCTCATCAGGCAACTGTGCACAATACAATCTGGCCCCAAATGGCCTGAATCTCAAACCAAAATAGGATCTGCACGGCCTAAATTCCTTCAACAGAGGATGACTTGGAAGTTGGGAGTCAGAAATGTAGGTGGGTAGCACGAAATCTGATCTGATCTTCTCTCCTCTTCTTGCTTTTCTTTTCCTGATGAAACAGAGAGAGAGCAGAGATGAATATGAATATGGGGAAATGAAAGGTCCCATAAAAACATATATAGAGTGACGAAGGAAGTGATGGTGGAGACTGGGCCCTATGAGTTCAGCTTCCCCTTAACGCCGAGATGGCAATGGAGGGGAGAAATTTGTGCGTTTTGTGGTTGTCCTTCTCGTTCTGGAATCAATGCCCTTATCATCTACAGGCAACTATAATAAACACCTCTTTCTTTTCCCAATTGCATGGCAGGCACCCTTGGATTTGAATAATAATAATATTATACACATTTATGATAAGAATAGAATAGGGTTTGAAGTAAGTGGAGTGCCTTTGTAATCCCGTCTGGGTAACAATGGTCGTCACTCTCATTGACTTGACATCTGCAACGCGTACTTAATTTTATTTTTAGGAATAGGAATGTACTCTTTCTTATTCCTTACGTAGTATTAATTTTTCAAATATCCACTGTCACGTCGCTTCCTGCGCAGCCGCCATTAGCCCACCCAGAATTTTAAAACACAAAAACACAGAACGAAACGCCACCTAATGGCACTAAGGTCAACGCCCCTACGCACAACAAAACCCTAAGAGCGGTAGGATTTTTTCTCCGTTTTCCACACAAACGAGCTGCACCGAGAAATGGCCAGAGGTCCCATGCGCTTCATTATTTTACATTAAGAGAAAGAAATTTGTCTAATCCCGATGACACGGTCTTCCGTTTTCTAAGACTTTTTTATTGTAATTCCCGAGGGGATTCGTGAATGTCTTCGAACAGTTTAAAACTTGAGGGTGTCAAACTTTTATTGATTACTGTCCATGAATGAATGTTTTTAGAAGCAGCTTCTGTTCTCATGGATATCGAGGATGACTGGTTATTAAAAATTTATTTTTTTCAGGTAAAGCTATGGAAAATTCTGGTTATATTTTGAAAAAAATGGATAGGGAATTTTGTAAATCTAATTAAAAGTTGTCAAAATTAATAATTTTAGGTGTATTAGACTTTTTTGAGGGTGCTGAATCTATTTCCACCATAAAAATATGATTCAAACACTGCATCTACAAAATTTTTTGAACTTTTTTTACTTGGGTTAAGGCCACTTTTGGCTGGTAATTCCTCAGCCTCATTAGACTAGTCCAAAATTAAGTTAGTGTGTTTATTGATAGGTAAAAAACAAAGTACCAATATAATTATTATCAAAAATAAATTATATATTTTGGAATTATTAGATGACTTTTATTTAAACTGGCCTTACCTATATATTATATAAATCTAGCTTTGTAAACTCCAATTATGATTTCAATAAATTCTTACATATAATTTTTGAAATTATAAACCTTTTAACTACTCAAAAATTCTTAGATCACTATTCACTATATCATAAATAATATAAGTGACATAATTAAATATTTTAGG
>APFE030735077.1:0-24944 GCA_000404065.3 Pinus taeda | reverse complement strand
ATATATATATATATATATTTCACCTTTTTTTTTGTTTGTTCAGAATATATTATTTCCTTTCCTCTTTTCTTTTTTTTATATACCCTTCTTCTTTATTCTTTATTAATTTTTTTTTTAAATAATGGCCAAAGACCTAAAAAATGGAGAATCTCCCAATATGTAGCGAAATGCTTCAATTATGACAGCAACGAGGTTGATGATAGGTTGATAGCCAAAGGCCTGGTAATCAGCCAAGCCAAACGTGGCTCTGATACCAATGAAGTGAACAAAATTCCTTCTAAATATTAATTACTCCAAAAGACTTGGAATATGAAAATATCCATTAAGGATATAAATAATATATTAAATATGTGAATAGTAAAAATGAGTATGATAATTTACAAATGAGAACGAGAGGCTTGTTTATATACCAAGCAAGTGTCTCTTCATGAAGAGTCATGTCCTATTAGACATTGCCTCTTCAACCTTAATTACTAGCTTAACTAACTATTATTTATGATTATTATCATTTACATTATATTTATATTATTTATATATTTTATTCGTTACAGGCTTCCCCGAGAAAACCATCTCCACACCAACCCTTGTGATTTTCTTGAGACCACCTCAATTGGATCCAAAATATTCCAAGTCTCAATCAAGAATGAATCCCATCACACCATGGCAATCTAGGAAATGGAAATGCAAGGATGAAACCACTATCAATCCAGGAAAAACCCATGTCAATGACAACAAATGAACAAAATAATCAAATGCATGTACCATGCATTCACATCCCGACAAGGAAATTACACATGCAACCTGTTACCTGCAAAATCTTCTTGTTGTAGTTAATGATCCATCTTTCTCCTTGTGCTCCCTTGCTTTCCTTTTCTTCCCCTTTTCTTTTCTTTGCTTATTATTTTCTTTCTTGCTTGCTACCCAACTTTGTACGAAGGGTATGAAAAATATTTGCGAACTTTGATATGTCTTGGTCCCTTCCCTTCCGTAGTGTGGTCCATTTTATGTACTTATCTTCATATCTACTCACAGGGTAAGATTGTTCCTTGACAACGTCTCAGAAAGAATTCTAAGTGGGTCTAACTAAAAATAGTGAGGGTTCCCTCTCTTCCCTCTACTCGCAATAGGTTTCCCACTAGTCCTTGATGTGGGGGGCGGCCTTGAGGAGTCTAAAAGTAATCTTTTCCCTATTGGAAAAATTATGGACTGAAAAATATCCTTCCAACAAATTCAACCATTTATCTATAACATCTACGTCTATTTGGCCTTCAAATATAGGAATATCAAATTTAACTTGTACCTTGAAGGGGGTGGCACTCTTGTGGTGGTTTTTAGATGAGGATGCTTCAGTGGCTGATACTTGCCGAAGGATCTAGGAAGATTTATCCATCACCTCATTCCTTTGTCACTCAAAGGCTTCTTTGAGAAAAAAAATGAAAGGATCTCCTAGTCCCTCGTCGTTATTTTCTTCCTCCATTTGAGTTTGTCAGGGTCAGTGAGGTCGGACTTGCAAGGATTCAAGCAGTTCAAGTCCTAGCTACTTATACCTCGACCTCATTGGGGACATGCACATAAAAATAGAGAAATAATGGATTGCCTTGATAGCACTGATCCATATGTATGCAGGAATGAAATGAAATATAAATTAAAATAGAAACATTGAACTCTAGTGAAAATTGAAGTTCAATTCATTAACAACAAAATGCTACAATATGTTTACATGCAAAATGGAAATAAACTAACTTGGGTGATGGTAGCTTATCTCTGAGAAGAGATGTGACTGCTGCATGTCTTATAAACTATGTTACAATGAGGTTCGAAGGCCTTTTTATTATTGGGAAACAAGGGAAAATCATAAATATCCAAAAAAATAACCCTCAGAGATGAAGCATCAAACTTTTGTGGGCACCGTTAGGATTAGTTGGTACACCAACTTCACGGGGTCGTAACTTTGGCAAATGTTCTCCATTTGACATGCACAATACCTCGTTAGAAATATCTATAGAAAGAATAAAAATTTCAACTGCAAACTTTTAGCCCCTGTCATAGGCTATTGATATTCCCACTTTCCAAGAAAATGTCATTTAGGGCCTCAAAATAACTCAAGTAGTCCAGGACTAAAAAACTGCCAAAAGTAGTAAATTGTGCTACAATTAAGGAAACTGAAAGAAAAAGTGTTGAGTGCCCAAGTAGAATAGGCAGGTGGCCACCAATATCCACCTGGATCATTTGTTTACCTAACCTAATAGTTGATTGATCTCACTCACAATGGCTACAAGAAATGCGAGTTAATGGCTTGATCAATGATCAACAATTTAATCATCACATTATTGTAAGAACTACTGCCACGTTGATTGAGTGAAATCATGGTAAAGGGAATAAGAATATATCATATTTTGTGCCTCAATCGGTTTGGAGCCTACAATCAGTTGGTGCTTGTAGATTTTTAGAGGTTAGTGCCCCAATCAAGTTGGAGCCTACAATAAGTTGGTGCTTACAGATTTCAGAGGTTGTTTCCTCAATCAGGTTGATGCCTACATGAAATTGGAATATGCTCTTGCTTATATAACATGTTTGCATGTTTCCTCTCTACACTCTCTCTACGTTGTTGTTTCTCTACTTCTTTGCACACAACTCCCAAAACTGCCTCAAAATTCCATCATTTTTCCATTTCAAAACTGGCCCCCAACACTCACTAGTGGCTCATCTTGAGCCACTCATCCAAACTTAAATGAATGCATTTTCTCCTTAGTCATATCTTTCAATACTTTGAGGGAATTACATAAACTTTCAATCCTTTACTACATCTAAGTATATTGTGCAATGATTATGGCATATACCCTAACTGTCATGGTATAGGTAAGTCATTGCTTGATGTTGTCCACAATAACATTATTTTCTTGTTGTAGTATTCCAACTTTGTTTGTAAACTGTAATGCTTACTCTTGCAAGTCTTTCACTTTATGTGCTAATTCATGCTTGGTGTCCCTCATTATCTCCTTGTCCAACAACAACTTCTTAGCAATAATAGTAAAAATTATTTCTACCGGGTCTTCTACAACCTAAACTTTCTGAGTGATATCCTTTAACCCCTGGTTATGCAAGATATTGGCCCATAAATTCACTCCCTCTTCATACAAAATTTAACACTACTATTATAATGTAACACGCCATCCTCCCAATTCCACCCAAGCAGCTAACCAATAGGGAAAACATGTGATGAGAGAGGTTAATATAAGGGATTCAATATCATTGGTGACCTTAAAAAGGGAAGGCTAGGCTGAAAACCACTATCATAACCCGACAAAACCATGCCACCGATAGCAAGAGAACGATACACCAACATGGAAATCTATGCATGTCCAAACCAGCTAGCAAATCACATATGCAAAAGATTACCTGCAAATATTCATGTTGAAGCTGCTTGATCCTTCTCTTCTTCCTTGATCCTTTCTTTCCTTTGTTTCCCTTTGCTTGCTTTTCCTTCCTTGATCCTTGCTTTCCTTCCTTTTCCTTTGCTTTCTTTTCTTTCCTTGATCCAAAGCTAGAGTGTTCCAAGAAAACTCTAAGTGACCAAGAGTGAGAGAGAGAGAGAGAATAATGAGAGAGCTCCAAACTTGAACTGACAAAAGGTTACATTGACCAAGCCTGAGTCAAGAGCTCTCCAACTGATCCTCGTAAGCCTTTTTATGAATGAGGCCTCTAATTTCTTCATTTTCCATTATTTTCCTTCAATTTCCTTCTCACATGCAAACTATGACCTTTCACCTTACTTTTCTCCTAATTTCCTTTATTTTCGTATAAATGTGCCAAAAATGCATTTTTTCCTTTTAATGCCTTTGCCAACTTTCCTTAGCCAAAACACACATCTAGTGATACCCACTAGGATATATTTTCCCAACATTCAACTTGGAATATGTGTCCCTTACCCATGGTCTTATTTTTTCCTTTATTTACATTATTCAATAGAATTTTCACCAGGGTTGTTGCAAATAATTGTTGTATCTGCGCAAATTAGGCACCTGTTTTCTACTCTTTTGTGTGGTTTTGTCGCTCTTCTTGTGATGTAGAAAGTCTTTATTTCACTTTTAACTCAATTTTCTTTAAACACGTGTGTAACTTCTCCAATCTTTATGACTTTAACTTCTCCTTTGGTATCATCCTCCATAAGCTTTGGCACAACCTACCTTCATCTTCCATAATCTCTGGCACAACCTACCTATACACTGCTTCCACAGCTACATGCAATCCCATTTCTTTTTCCACAACCTATTTCTTCTCATCTACTAACTTCACCTTATCATGTTGCAATACTTCCTACTTCGTAAGTTTCTTCACTAATTCCAATGTTGTGGTTGTGGTGCACAATTGTGGTTCCATAAATACATTGTTCTATAAATGGTGTAAACTATCCAAAGACAATTGAGATAAATTTAAATTGATATGTGTCAAACATATAACATGTTATTGTAATTATTCAATGGGGAACTCCACTTCTTTCGGTGAGATCTAAAGTGATTGATGCTCTCTAGATGTGACAGAAGTATTTTCCCATGGTTCTAATATACTAGGCTCACTTTGAGCACCCATTTGCTAAACTAGTTTTATTGTAGTCAATTGTCTGCAATTGACTTATTTGTCTAGCAGCTGGCTTAATAGCTCTAGTGTGCATTCTTTACCTTGTTTCATTTACCCAGGGCCTCCCTCTTCATATTGTTTACCTTACCCAGTGCCTCCTTTGTCTTCTTCTTGACCTACTCAAGAATATGTTTGATAGCATATTTTGATAGAGGTGTCATCTGAGTGACATGAGTTGCTTTGTGCTTCTTCTCAGCACAAGATGTACCTTCCCCCACACTTATGGTCGAGGTCCTCTTCACTCTTGCACACATCATAGCTTGAAATTCTTTTGAATTTGTTGTTGCAAATTGGGTTTATGACTGTTCTAGTCCCATATTTGTGTCTCACTCCGATTGGCATGTACTTTGTGCTGTATCACCTTGGTATTGCTCCTTGTTGTTATTTGAATTTTGCATTTTCATCTCCCCTGCTACTGGTTGTTTTCAATCATCTTCACATGAATCACATATGCCTGAACATCTTTGTAAGTTAAGAAAAAATGGCATTGTTCCCACTATTGGTAAGGATCTCACTTGGCCTGAATGCATAATGATGAGGATCAAATGTGTATCGCGTGATCTTCTCATACTTATGAACTATTTTTTCTGAACTTGGGTGAGAGTTGAGTATCCTAAATAACTAGACTACATAGAACGATCTCTTGGCACTTTTGTATGATCCAACCTGGGTTAATGTGCAAAATGCAACGAACAAACCCCACTGGATACTAACACTTATAACATCACCTGTAAAACAGGCCAAGTCTCACGCAAGGCACTGATGGGGACTACAATAACCATGCTTCTACAACAGGGAGGGGATGTGAATCTAATATGTGTACTCATTCTACAACACACCCTACAATTTGAATGTTAACCCCAATTATACATATTCATAACAATTGTCAAAGCACTACTAACCTTAAATACAAAATTTAAAAGGGGTATCCATCATCACAAGCATAATTAACATGACATGTGGATATAGTATATGACTTAAAAAATAACACACATCAATCTCCAAAAATATTTCATTACTAAGAAAAGGGAGCGTTGAACGCAATACAACCATATTATAGACTTGTTTCATCTCGAGTCACCATCTTAATCACAACATTACACTAATACAAAAATGCAACTAGAATTACTCGGCCTATTGACCAACCAAACAAAAAGTCATCCAACTCCAATCCCTTTGGCATTTGCCTCTTTATACATAATTACATAGACTTGAATACCATGGGCATTACTACATAAAACAATTACCATGGGTAGACACACTATACTCGCTAATATGGACCAAATCAACACAAAATCAAAGATGTTGTAAATTTTAATCATTTTGTTTCCTTTGCTTTCATGTCTTGTTTCGATTTTGTGTTTTTTTCCTGTATGCACCATTTCTACGCGTTCCTGCTTCTATAACATGTATGTGCGCTGCCTCTTTGCACTATTGCTTCTTTTCTTCTTTGTGCATAACTCCCAAAACTACCTCAAAATTCCATTTTTTTCTTCCTACCAAAACTTGCCCCAACATTAGTGCAAAAATGAATTTGAAGAAGCAAAGGAGCAACACTAAGAGTTACATAATGATTTTTTCAAGATATTTGTCAAACCTTTGAAAAAATTATCATTCAATATAAATTGACATCGTTTTAGATATGATAAAAGAAACATGTTGCATATTTGAAGTTAATCAAGATGACTACAATTTGTGAGCACATAGTTTATTAAAAATATTCAAATTCTCAACAATAAGTGTCAACATCGTTAAAAAGTTAGTCATATGGAGAATCATTGTTTTGATCCCAATCCTTCTCTTCATTGTGGAAAAACAAATCACTTATCTAAATAATGTTGAAAAAAAAGTAACTTAAAAAGAAACAATTCATTATGAATGGATAAATTCTTGAAGATAAAGAAAGTAAATAAGCTACATAAATCTTACCATCTGGCCATAATAAGGGTAAAAACACAACTCATGGAAAAAGGACAAAAGAAAAAATGTTTCAAACAATTATTCCAAATTATTTTCGGCATAAATCAAATCCAATCCTATATGTTCTCTAGAATTAAATACGGGACTTAAGGGTTGTAGGAGTAGGAGGGATACTTTATGGTTATTGGGATGGGGTCCCCTGGGTTAGTTTTGGGCTTAAAAACTCAAGTTTTGATGTAAATTTTGCTAAAAAGATGTAAAGTCTCTGTAATTTGTGGAAACAGAGCATGTAGATAGTTAGAAGTCAAAAGGGGTTTTTAACCCCTTGTTTATGTAAAGACGAGTCGATTTTGAGATCCACCCATGACCCGCGGACCATGGGATTGTATGTAAAAAGATATAAATAGGTGTCCCTTACAGAGTCATAGAGAAGGGAAAAGGCTCCGCAGCTGAGTACGTAGAGGCCTAGAGAAGATTCTGTCGTTGATTGTGCAGACCCCTGCAGCTGAGTGCGTAGGACAATTTTGAGTTTGTAACATCATATTGAATATCAATAAAAAAGACTGTTGGATAAATTCATATGTTTATCTATTTACTTATGTTATTTATGTTTACGATATATGTTGCAATGGAATAAATGTATTTATGAAATATTGATGTATTGATGTGTTACTTTATTGGATAAGTCTTTTAACTGATCACAATGCATGCCAAGTATTTATGTGAGGATTATAATAAGTTTTTTTTTTTTAAGCTCTTAAATAGATCTGTGTGAACTCAGATCTAGGGTTGCTTAATGGTGCACATAAGTGGGAGATTCATTTGTTAAGGGTTCACAAAATCTTATCATAGACCTTCGCGAAGGTCTAAGGGCCGTTTAAGTGAAGTTGTCGTACAAAGCCTTAGGGGCTTATAGGTCCACACAAAGGTAGATCTAGGGTGATAAATGACAACACATTGATCTTTGGATGCAGAAACTTGGTTCCAACATCCTCCCATATTGCTTCAAGTGAGACTTCAGCCTGTGCTACGCGAGTTGATGCCAAAAGGGCCAGTAGTGTAGGGTTTTGTTTGGCACAATTAACTCTGAATTGGGTCAAGACCCTCTAAGACAATGAATGGTTCTGTAGCCAGGACTTGGATCTGCATAAAGAGATGTTTGATGTCGCATTACTAGAAATGACCAAGAAATAAATTGAGAAATGGTTGGATAGGAAGATTCACGAATTTGCAGCACAAGAGAACAAGAATTTGCACTTATCAAAGGAGCAGTTGTTAGAAAGATATTTGCAGATAGAAATACATGAAATTTTCTTCTGCACTTTCCCGATCGTACTATACGAGTGGATAGCTATGTTGGCAGACAACCAAGGAAGGTGGAGGCTTAACTGCACAATAGTGTGGACTCCAGAGCTAGTGTGAAAGTTGGAAGCTTCTGAAGACAAGATCGCGCGCGTTGTTGACCACTGGCTCAATCGAATTATAGGAGGATTTTTTATAGAGTTCGCAGTTGATACCTTGGTCAACTACAGCGAAGCAGAGTGATGCTTCTTCAAGGGACTGTGAGGTAAGTATATGAGATCTTTGAATACCAAGATTAAGATGCTCTTGTGTGAGAAATGGGTTATGTCCTTGCCTTCATGTTTGGATCTATGCGAAGTGGACGGATCTTCAGAAATCAAGAGAAAGCAAGCCCTGAATATAGCCCATGAATTGGACCTCCTTCAAGCGATGACGAGGGAATGGTACAAGCCTCACCGCAGAGTATAGTCCAACTGATAAGATAGTGTTTTCCATGGATACATCTTCCATCCACTCTGCCCCCACCTTCACCTCCATAGCATACATCTTCGCCCACACCATTGCCACCACCACCGCCATTCAACATGTCAAACTCAATAAGGCTACCGATTTTCAAGGGCATATGGAGCGAAGATACAGATCGATTCTGGTTTGTTGCGAATGTTGTATGGACCGCACAGTATATCACTAATGACAACATAAAGAAGGCGCACTTAGTTACTGCTCTGTAAGATCGTGCACTGACATGGTATATTAAGTATTGTGTTGATTATACTTTGGCAATGCTAGCATATATTAAGGATGCTTTAAATAAGGAGTTTAGTAAGCCTAAGTCTGACTCACATTCATTCGTTGGATTTAAGGAAATCATGATGAGGGTCGGTGAGATGCCTTGGGATTTAGATCAAAGGCTGAAATGTGTGATCCACGAAGCTAATATGAAGCTCACAGATGGTTAGCACCGCAAAAGGTTAGTAACCTCGCTTCTGCTCCACCTGCGAATTGCTTTGTCACAACAGAATATAGAAACTCAAGTAGAAGTCTTGGAAATCGCAATGATATTGCACGAGACACCTATTCAGGTTGCGAATTTGGGAGTCCAGCAAATTCACTCGCAGTTGCAGAAAAAGAGCTAGGGGCATGATAAAAGATAATTTCTCCATTCGAAAATTATATTACAGGAGGGGGATCAATTCCCTTGAGGTGGGAAACTCTAGCAGGACTGAGTGCGGGGCCCGAACTATGGTGAGCTACGTGTTAGGTGGCTGGAAAACATGTAACGAATAATTTTCATTTGCTGCAAAATTTCGTTCAGACACCAAAACAGTTGTTCTGCGATTTCCACAAATCAGTGGACCACGATGAGCACCACTGTTGTAGCTATGAGTTGATGATGGAAAGAATGCCTACCTATCGAATGCAAGCAGAAACTCGGCCTCTGGATCAGGGCGCTAGGGGAGTGTGTGAAGGATACCAGGGGCAAGGACAAGGCTGAGGAGGAGGAGGACCTAGGAGAGGTCATGGTCAGGTTGTTTTCTATAACTATGGGACACTAGGGCTCTAAGAGTGGGAGTGTCAGAATCATACTTACTCATCCTACCAATACTGCAACCAGTTTGACCATATTATAGAAGAATGCCCTGTGTTGATCGCTAACTTACAAATGATGAGCGTTGAGCCCCGCGAGGAAGATCAAAATGTGAATATCATGATGAGAAGCAGAGTAACAACTAGGGATGATAAGGGAAAATAGCAGAACTTATTCTTTCATGCTTTGGAGACAATCCCTATGAATTGGTACCTGGAAACGGAGCTCCTCCATGGCACCACGAAGTGGGATATACTAAGGGAGGGATTCTCAATGACCTTCAGTTTTGATGATGGGTTTGAATGCAATGATGAAGCTTTGCAGGTAGTTAAGGCAACGATATTCATAATTCCGCATGATCCTTTCGAGTTGGTGTAGCCTGATTAGGGAACCCAGTTGCATCATGCCTTGGAATGCTATAATGTGACCGTTGAAGGGGAGGATGAAGATCTAAGAAATAACAATATTTTAGTGGCAGAAGGCCATCGCGAAGTTGAAGGTCCACATATAGAGAACTTGGACATCACTGCTCCATTGAAAACCAAGCAAGTAAACATTGGTACTGAAGCAAAGAAAAAATTTGCGAGGATCGGGGACTACTGGATGATGCCACAATGGATAAAGTTGTTGAGTTACTTTGCGAGTACTAGGATATTTTTCCTACCAAGTTTTCGGACCTGAAAGGCATCATAGGTGACTTGGGTGTGAAGAAAATTATTTTGAAACTAGACGCAAAGCCTATGAAGTAGAGACTGTATCACCTTAATCCCAAGTACAAGGAAAAGATTCGCTTGGAGTTGGATAATATTCTTGAGGCATGCATTATCGAACTTGTGGAAGAATCTAATTGGGTGAGCCCAATGGTCATTCAAGAAATGAAACAGAAGGGACAAAAAAGGATTTGGATAGATCTAAGGAAACTTAATGATTCCTGCATCCATGATCCTTTTCTAACACCGTTTAATGATGAGGTATTGGATAATGTTGGAGGGAAGGGGGCCTACTCCTTCACTGATGGATTTTTAGGGTACCATCAGATCAAGATCGCGCTGGAGGATAGGAGAAAAACAACCTCCATGACTGAATGGGGTTGTTTTTAGTATATTGTCATTTCGTTTTGGCTCAAGAATGCGCCCATGATATTCTCTTACGCAGTTATAGCAGTGTTTAGGGAGTTCATCCATAAGTTCTTGGAGGTGAGTTTTGATGACTGGATAGTGTTTGGCTTTGTGAAGTGCCATGTAGAAAGTCTGCACTTGATGATGGATACGTGCCAAAAATACCAGATTGCATTGAACCTAAAGAAGTGTCTATTCTGTGTCCTCTTTGGGATCTTACTGGGTGATGTGGTATGCAAGCAAGGGTTGATGGTGGACCCTACCAAGATCACAGTGATAGTAAATTTGGAGGCCTCGAGAAGTGTCAAGCAGCTGCGCGCAATGCTTGGGCATACATGATATTACAGGGAATTTATCAAGGCTTATGCCCAGATTACCATGCCTATGGTGAAATTGCTGAAGAAGGACGTTACGTTCTATTGGGATGAAGAATTTCAGCATAGTTTAGATGTATTGAAGGAGAAGATGGTCATCATGCCGATTTTGGTCTTCCGGGATTGGAAAAAGGAATTTCATGTGCATGTTGATGCCTCATGCATTGTGTTGGAAGCAGTGCTAACACAAGCCGGTGAAGGAGAAATGAACCACCCTATAGCCTTGGTGAGCAGAAGATTATCTAAGGCCGAGAATAACTACTCAACGACAGAGAATGAAGGATTTGGTATGGTGTATAAATCAAAATTTTAGGCACTACTTGTTGGGTGGACATTTCAAAATGTGCACAGATCATTCTGCCTTGAAATACTTGGTCAATAAGCTTGTGTTGAGGGGGAAGATCTATCAATGGTTTCTGCTATTCTAGGAGTATGACTTCGAGGCGATTGTGAAGCCAGGTAGGTTGAATGGAAGACCTAACCATCTATTGTGGATTGAGACAAGAGAGGAGCCCACTAATTTGGAGGAAGGATTGCTCGATGCACAGCTCTTGGCAGTGCATGTAGCAGATAACAACTTTCATGTATTATCCACTTTTTGACTACGAGAATGGCACCAGAAGGATACACCAGTCATCAAAATAAGGAGTTAGTTGTGCACGCGTCAAATTTCTCGTTGATTGCAGGATATTTATATAATATGGGCGCAGATGAGATATTGCAATGATATGTGCCAGATTTTGAACGAAATAACATCCTCATTGAAGCTCATGAGGAGGTTGTGGGAGGAAATTATGCAGAAAAAGCGACAATGCAGAATCTTATGTGCGCAAGATTGTGGTGGCCTATGCTGCATAAAGATTCTAAAGCATATTGTAGGGCTTGCGATGCATGTCAACGAACGATCAGATCATCGCGGAGGGACGTGTTGATCTAGATTGTCATTGATGTCAATATGGCAATATTTTTGATAGTAAATAATGATGTGAAACCAAGCATAGCAGATTCGTGAAGCAACAGGAGTAGGAAGATTTCATCAAAATCCATCAAAGAAGAGCTATCGGAAGAAGAGTTATTGGAGTATAGAAGAAATATCGGAAGAAGGGCTATCGAAGCAGTGTATCAAATAGGTGTAAAGAGAAACCACAGGAGCGATGAGCCAAGACAATGTAGATCTATCGTATATACCAAGAGTAAGAGCCATATCGGAGAAGGTAATGAACCCCCGATTGCGATATGAGATACGGACCCGATGGTCCCATTACAACATGCCCTACAAAATATCGCATCCGCAATATTGCTAGCCTTAAAACCTTGTCACATACAAATTTGTCGATTGCTATATAATATTGTGGACCCGTGGGACCATTACAATTCACCTTAATGAAATATCACGCCCGCCTATCATAACGTTCATATCGCAAATCATAAGGGATGTATATCCAAATCCTCTGATTGTGATAACATTGCGGACCCATTGCACCATTATAGTATGACTTAATGAAATATCGCATCCACAATAATCGCAAGTTTCAAAGGATGTCAAATCACCGAATACGATATAATACGCGGACCCGATAGCTCCATAGAATATACCTTTATATTGTATTGCATTCAGGTATCAGGGAAGTTACACAAATCATAAGGGTTTTCACTGCCGAAATGCCGATTGTGATAAGACTTGTGAACCCGACCACTAATTGCAATAAGACTTGTGAATCTAACGGATATATTAACGATGGTTTAATATTATATCGCATATGTTTCATCAACGGTATGAATATCGGCCATGTTACATTGGTGATGTTAAGGATTGTGATTGTGATTAACAACGTGGCATGTGGGACCTCCATGTGGGCCTTTTGAATATTAAAAATGGCCTCTCCAATATATTGCGTAGTAAGAGACCACTGAAAAGTTGCAATTGTGATTAGCGGTGATGTGGCAGATGGGGATCGCCAGACTTCTATTATAATATGGGTATAGCCTCTCCTATAATGTGATTTTTGTAAAAAGGCTAAGTTATAATTGAATATTAACAAAAGGCCCTCCAATATATTTTAAGATACCACCTCATGCACAAGTCAGCTCCTCCACCAATGAATGGGTCATTTCATTTATTGGCAAAACTCATATATATATATATATATATATATTATATATATATATATATATAAGCTGAAATGCTTCACCTGAGGTAGCTCATTCGGGCATTGATTATAGTGAGAAGAAGTAACAGTTCACAACTCGTGAACTCGAAGAAACAGAGAAAGCTAAAGGTCGGGCGGGAAGGAAGGAAGCCAAAGGTCCAGCAAGAAAGAAGGAAGCCAAAGGTTGAGAAATGTTGGTGATTGGGTTAATATTTGAAAGGCTTGGACCTATGATGAATTAGAAGAAGTGCGAATCTCAACCTGAAGAACAATTTTTTTGTGAATATTTGTTTTACCTTGAACCAGCCAAGTAAGATTTCATCACTCATTAGTTGAAGGGAGCAGTAGACAACACCAACGTTGAAGTATTTGTGAGTTTGTTCCTTGGAAGTAAGATACCGTGAAAATCACTCCTAAAGTAGTTATTGCGACAATAAGAACAGAGGCTTGAAAACAGAGAATTGCTTTTGTGCATACATTGAGGCTCAGCATAGATATCTTGTTGGAAAGCTTCAGAAAATCCTGGAAACATTATTGGAGATCATGATTCCTATTTGAAATCATCATGAGGTAACTTTGCAGACCCCGTTTGGGCAATATGAAGAGTTGTGAAGACTCCTTCATATGTAGACAGGTTGTCATTGATGTAGCAGTGAAATTATAGATAGACAAAATTTAGTGAAGAAGATTTTTGGAGCAGAGAATTACTACTAAACATATCTAGACAATATATAACATAGGGTTGGAGCCCTTGGGGTTGCTACCTCAGAATTCTAAGGATTGGTGTCCTTGGAGTTGGTGCTCCTAAATCAAAGGTTGGTGCCTTGATAAGATAGGGTCAGAGCCCTTGTGGTTGGTGCCTAAGAATTGGAAGGATTGATGTCCTTGGAGTTGGTGCTTTGAAAAGACAGGGTTGGTTCCCTAGAGGGTGGAGCCTCACAAAAAGTCCAAGTTGGTGCTTGTCAATAGGTTGGAGCCTGGGAATTTGAAGATTGGTGTCTTCATCTAGGGTTGGAGCCCTATATACATTGTACTTGCTTCATTATAAAGATTATAAAAGAATTTATTCCTATTGTTCATTTTGTGTTCTAAATATAAGTGATCTAACTGGTAAAATTAACAATTCAAAAGGAATACTAATTCACCCCCCCTCTCAGTATTTCCAACAGGATGAGTTGCCACTAAATCCTCAAGTATTGTTGTAGCCATTTGAAGAATGGGAAATTGATTTCATTGGACTGATTCAGCCCCCAGGAATGAAGACAGGTGTGTGATATATCATCACGCGATAGAGTATTTAACCAGATGGGCTGAGGCACAACCAGTAAGGATTGCATAGGGGCTACAACAATGAAGTTTTTGTTTGATTATGTGTTAATCAAATATAACTACCCAAAAGTGTTGATGAGTGATCAAGGTACGCATTTCCTAAATGAGACAATCAGTGCATTGGCTGAGGAGTTCCAGGTCTATCATTAGAAGAGCACACTATATCATCCTCAGGATAATGGAAAATTTGAGGCCTTTAATAAGATTTTGGAGAACACGTTGATGAAGATTTGTAATGCACATCGGAATGACTGGGATGTGAAAGTACCTGCAGTACTATGGGCATACATGAATACTTTCTAAACAGTGATAGGAAAGACACCTTTTCGATTGGTCTATGGCGTAGAATCTGTGATGCCTATGGAAAATATCATGCCTAGTCTACACATAACAACTTTCACAGGTATGGAATATCGCGAATCCTGGGAAGAATGGCTCGCAGAGATGGTGGAGCTTGAAGAAGACAAATTCTTGGCTAGATTCCATTAACAAGTACAAAAGGAGCGTGAAAAATCATGGCATGATCGACAAATCAAGTTGCACAAGTTCAAGGTAAGCGATTTGGTCTTATTCTATGATATTAAGTTCACTAAGTTTCCAAGGAAATCTCAGATGCACTGGTTTGGGACATATATTATCAAAGAGATTACAGACGAAGGCACAATTCAGCTCGCGAAGCTGAATGGAGAACCTTTTCCAAGAAGGGTGAATGGCAGCCGATTGAATCCATATTCGGGAGACCCATGCAATGACTATGTGGTGGTAGGACAGTCTTAATGCTCCAGACAATTTTAAGGGAGCACGAGACTATAAACTACACTGCCAGGGTTGGAGGACTACGTGGCAAATTAGTTGTCTAGAAACTAATAACTACTCTGCAGGAGGACACAAACCTGTAGAAGCTGAATATAGAAGCCAGGGAGGCTACAGAAGTAGTACGAGGAAGTTAGCGCAATGGCATTCTCTATTGCTCCAATGCAATGCCTAGCCAAGTTGCAGGAAGGGAATGAGTTCCTCGCACAGGTTGGGGCAGCACAGAAGAAGGAGGACTTGCTTAAGGCTAGATTGAGTCCCTGGTTAGACAAATCCTACCAGGTCATGAACAAAATTCAGGAGAAGTTGATGGGCTTGCAGCAAGCACAACAAACAATCAAGTTGGTCGTGGAAGGACCAACTATAGCACAACTTGTCGAAGAGGATAAGCAGGCAACTATGTAGAGCGTTGCCGAGGTTGCAATTGTACAAGTAGAGCTGGAGGATATTTGTAACAAGATCACCGCACCAATCGAGTGACTCAAAGGCAAGTCACGACCTTTGTGTTGGGGTCCCCTGGGTCAATTTTGGGCTCAAAACCCAAGTTTTGATGTAAATTTTGGTAAAAAGATGTAAAATATCTCCAATTTGTGGACACAGAGCGCGTAGATAGTTAGAAGTCAAAAGGGGTTTTTAAACCCTTGTTTATGTAAATATGAATTAGCTTTGAGATCCATCCATGATCCACGTACCATGGGATTGTACGTAAAAAACTATAAATAGAGATGGGTGCAATGGGTCAATATATGATAGCACAAAAGTGAGTCACGGAGAAGGGAAAAGGCTCAGCAGCTGAGTGCGCGGAGGCCTAGAGAAGAGTCTGTTGATGACTACGCGGACCCTTGTCGCTGAGTACGTATGATAGTTTTGAGTCTGTAACATCATATTGAATATCAATAAAGAATACTATTGGAGAAATTCATGTGTTTATCTATTTTCTTTTGTTATTTATGTTTACAATATATGTTGTGATGGAATAAATGTCTTTATGAAATATTGATGTATTGATGCGCAACTTTATTGGATAAGTATTTTAACTGATCACAATGCATGTCAAGTATTTATGCAAGGATTATAATATGTTTTGTTATGTTTATTAAGATCTTAAATAGATCTATGTGAAATCAAATATAGGGTTGCTTTATGGTGCGCGTAGGTGGGAGATTCGTCTATTAGGGGTACGCAAAATCTTATCATAAACCTTTGCGAAGGTCTAAGATCTGTTTAAGTGAATTTGTCATACCAAGCCTTAGGGGCTTATAGGTCTGTGTGAAGGCACATATAGGGCGATAAAAGACATCAAACTGAGCATTGAATGTGGAAAATTGGTTCCAACATCCCCCCACATTTCTTCGGGTGAGAATTTAGCCTATGCTATGCGGGTTGATGCCAAAAGGGCTAGTAGTGTAGGGTTTTGTTTGGTGCAATTACCTCTGAACTTCGGTCAGGATCCTCTAAGCCAACAATGGTCTTGAGGAAGACGAAGTGTCAAGTACTCATGTGTTCTTGGTCATATGACAAATAATCAAGAAAAGATATATGGGATTTTTGTTGCTTGGATATATTCTCCTCCGGAAAATCATGTATTCCTATTGGAAAGGAGAATATGATTGGACAATTATGATGAATTAGCTCTACAATGCCTTATGTATTTCTTGCAAACCAAGTGAAATATTATACAATATAGATGCTCTTTTTTATTTAAAAAATAAAATTAAAGATGAGACTCTCCACGCCTCAAGGGGGGAGCATATTCATAAAAAGATTCTCTCTTACACCTTCAAGGTAGGGGGAGTAAATTAATAATGTAAAATTGGTTAAAAATAAATCACAACCACCACATTGTTCGAATCAAATTGGCTAGTGGTCATCCATAACCACTACATTGTTTAAATCAAATTGATTATTTCTCATAAAAAACCACCACATTGTTAAAGTGAAAATTGTTAGTGGTCAACCAACAAAGCCACCACATAAAGAATCCAAATTGCATCATCATCCTAAATAACCTTAATCTTTGGTTTAGAATTAAATAGGCATTGTTCCTAATATCACTTAGATTTTATTATTGACATTTTTAAGAGATCCTTTGGTAGAGATATTTAATGCTTCTTCTCCTCCTGTTTCCTTTGAGGTGATAGTTATACCTCCTACTTTTACTATTTTTGTTGAATACTCTCACTTTATGGGGACAATAAAGAGGGGGTAATATAAGAGAAGGAAGTCTCTCTTATTTGTCACATCTTGGTTAAGGAATTTTTTTTTATCCATTTACCCTTATAAATGACTACTCATTTTTAGTAATATGTGATCTCCCCTTAATTAGATAACGTCAAGTAGATCCTTACTATGTTCAATGTTGCCTAGTTGATTATGGGTTGTACCTAGTTGTTATACGTACCATTAGAGTTGAAACACTCTCATTCATATGGGTGAGGGATGTCGTAGGACCAAACTTAATGGTTTCCAAGACTAGAGGAGGGGATAAATTATTTCATATTCAAAATGTAGAACACAACTGCTCATGAAGCTTTAATCAAAATCACAAGACACAAACCTACTCTATTGCTCTACATGTTGAAGAATGGAGGGCAATGGTGTTTATTAATATTCTTCACACTTGATAACAATTTGTGATTCACTTTCAAAATTTATCTTCTTCTTATTATTAATGTGTTTGTTTCATCAAACTGCTACCAAAACAAAATAACAAGAACACAAAGTTTGGCTCTCTGCCAGGGACAAAACCTCTCTACTCTTGAGAGGAAAACCCTTTGTAAGTTTTCTCTTATTGAATATCATTATTTTAACAACTGCCAAACCCTATACCCTTGACTAGGATATCCTCCAAGCATAAGTCAAATCCTTCCTCTTTCTGCACTATAACTTTCCTCACATGGACCTCTTTCTTCTAGCACTTAGCTCCTTGGCATTTTCTCCCTATAAAATTAGAGCTTCTTTACTTTTCTTTAGAGAGAACCTTCTTGATGAGCCTAGGTATTGCAACAATAATGTTGCAACTCCCAGGGCTACCAAATTTACTTATCGACCCAGGCTTCATACAAACTTGGAGGTGACAGTGCTATATGCACAAGTAGAAGTGAAGGTCCTGCCTGTTGTCACTGTTTTTCTAGCAAGAGACCCAGGGGTTCCAAGACAATATTCTATAGAGTCAGAAGAAGCTTAATTCTTTAATGGAATGGGAGAAGGCTTATTCTAAGAGAGAGCTACTCTACTGCAGTAATGAAGAAAACAACATAAAATGCTAAACTTACACCATAACCTACTAACCAATTAAATAGTTATGCTAAGCATAATTGAAAGATCAACACTAACCTAATGCTAATTATCTAAGTTGCGGAGGTAAAGAGCATCAAAATAGACTAAGGTGTAACAAAGAAACTTAGGCTAAATCGGGTTTCAAGCAGGAAAAGCACTCGAAGGTCGAAATCAGTCAAAGGAGGATGTGAGGGAGAAAAAGTGCATAAGGACCATTGGATTAGTTGGGTGAAAGGAAAATGAATGGTGGATATTGGATCACAGGAGGTTACGTGGATAGATGGGCGAACAGTGTTAACTATATCATCTAGTGCACTTTGGCTATATCATCTAGCAAAACTCAGCCATTTTGGCTATATCATCTAGTGCACTTTGATCACAAAGAACAATAATCTGTCTGCAGTCCTGAAATGGCATGGTGCCGCTTTGTGCTAGTGTTTTAATATGAAATTGCAGCCATTGTTCTATGGGGTAAGGAGTATAGGATTTAGCTGGCATTCTACACTAGATGTCCTCCAATGAGAGACTGACCATACATGCTAGCTGGTTTTCCTTTTCCTGTAGCTATCCTCTCTGTTTTTCTTGTCTTCTTCCTTTCATTGTTCTTTCTCATCTCCATCAGTTTCTTCTTTTGTTTTAGCATCATCCTCCTTGTGTTTTAGCATGTTCCTCTGTATTAGTTTCTTCTTTATTCATCTCATCCCATCTAGCTCTGTATCTTCTTCTTGTTTTTCCTCCTCCTCAATGATAGAAGGATTAACATCATAGATGATGGTTTCGATGTCAGCCTCTCCTGGTAAGTCTCTGATGACGGGCCATTTTATAGGGATCCTGAGGTTTCAGAGGGCATCCTTAATGAGGATCCTAATCAACCTATGGTGAACTAACTGTTGGGAATTTCCTTCCTTTACTTTGCTGCTGGAGTCTATGAGTGATTTCATCAAGAAATAGGGTATGCTGAGTCTTTGGTGTGCTGGTGTTTCTACCCCAAATCTTAGTTCTTCGAGCATTCTCAAATGGTTTCCATAACAATATTGTATCTATGGACTCTTGCATTCTCTTTTTCCTTAGTAAAGATTTTCATTTTTTCCACCTTTTCGCTTATAAACCAACTACCTCTTAACCTTTACAACTTTTGATCAAATGATGCATATGAATGAGTGAGTGGGATACTTACCTATGGTCTTGATGCCATGCTGCAATTGTCAAAGATCAGGGACATTGTTGATGTTCAGTCTTCTTCCTCCTCTACTACTTGCTGATGGTTTATTAGCTTTTGCAGGTGTCTATGTTTGAAGATTTGATGTTGTTGCTACCACTGTGGAGCTCTTGGATCTGATGTTGTTGCTGCTACGGAGCTCTTGGATTTGATGTTGCTGCTGCTGTGTAGCTCTTAGATTACCACTTGGAAATGTTTGGTGTATCCCTTATAATTTCTTGATCATGTTTCTGGTTGGTGTTGTGAGGATGTTGTAATGAATGGACAGAGGGAGTAGGAGTGTATGTGGATGCAGAATGACAGTAATGGTTGAGGCGATTCTGTTAGAAAACACCATCTTCACCTAAATTGAAGCAATGAAGTGAAAAACAATAGAATTGATGGAGGGATGCATGGTAAGGAGTGGAGGAGATGAATATATGTGAGGCAGGGTTCCCTATAGAGCTCCTGTTTTCTCCTTGCTTGTCTTCTTCACCCACCTACAAATAAAAATTATGTTTTTTTTTCTTAGTTTGATAGCTTGTAATGCAATGCTTAAATTTTTTCAATGAATGCACAACAACCAGGAGTTCATTTTCAGTCACAGTATAGTTTAGCTGAGCCTTTGATAGGTTCTTACTGATCAAATAGATGGCATAGGGAAATTTCTCCTCTTCCTGACCTAAGGCAACTCCTATGGCTTTGTGTGAGGCATCAACGTGAATATGAAAAGGGAGGGCCTAGTTTGGGACTCTAAGGATTGGTGCAGCAGTTAACTTACCCTTTAGAATGTCTAAGGCCTCTTAATAGCTCTTCGACCATCTAAACTCATAATATTTGGCCAAAAATCCAAAGAAAGGAGAGGCCAACTTGCTGAAGTCCTTTATGAATCTTCGGTAGTATCCAACCAACCCTAAGAAAATTTTGACATCTCTCTGCTTTTGTGGAGGTGGGATCCTTTGGATGATTGCTATTTTCTTTGGGTCCACCTGCAGTCCTTGCTAAGATATTGAATGACTTAGCACAGTCCCTTCATTCATTAAAAATTCCCACTTTTCTGGACTGAGAGCCAGATTCATTTCAACGCATTTGTGTAATACCTTTCCTAGGTTAGTTAGGGCTTCTTGGAAATCACAACCATAAGGTGTAAAATCATCCATATATATTTCCACAACATCATGTACTAATTCAGCAAAAATACTTAAGACTGCTCTCTGGAAACTGGCAGGAGCATTGCATAGGCCAAAAGGGAGGACCCTATAGGCAAAAGTACCCCAAGGATAGGTGAAGGTGGTCTTATCCCGGTCTTCTGGGCAGATTTGGATTTGGCCATACCCACTAAATCCATCTAGGAAAGAGAAGAATTTCTTCCCTGCCAGGCCATCTAGCACTTGGTCAATTAGGAGTAGGGGAAAATGATCCTTCTTTGTGGCTTTGTTCAACTCCCTATAATCAACACAAATCCTCCACTTACCATTTTTCTTGGGAACTAACACTAAAGGAGAGACCCACTCATTGTCTGAGATAGGGTAAATGAATCTTGCATCTAGCAGTTTCTGCAGTTCTTCTTTGACTATGTCTTTAAGAGCTAGATTCATCCTCCTTTGTGGTTGCCTGACTAGCCTACAACCTTCTTTGATGTATATGTGGTGAGTACACATTGAGGGGTGTACTCCCTTCATTTATTTATAACTCTAGCCGAAGGCTTCTAGGTTCTCTCTCAACAAGTAGCGTAGCTTTTCCTCTTCTAAAGCAGAAAGAGATGGGTTAATGTTCAAAGTCTTCTCTGAGCCAAATTCTATGATTTTGACATGAAGTGGGTTGGAATTGGCCAAGCATAAGTTAATTGGATGAATTTTATGGGCTTCCTTTACTTCATCTTCTAATGGCAGTGAACTAGGAGTTGGACTTTGGAGCAAGTGCTCAATTAAGCGATCCTCATCTTGTTGTCGTCCTCCTTTGTTTGTTTCAAAAGCATAAGGTTTGGAAGAATAAGCTTCGTCTTCTTCCTACTCCTCTAACCATAAAGGTAAATCATACTCTAGGGTAGGTTGAGTAGGAGGGTATGTTTGGACATATGCCCATTCTTGATGGTCATATTCCTAGCTCTACAACTAATGTAAGCATCATTTGTGGCCAACCATGGCCTTCCAAGGATGAGAGGGTAACCAATAAGCTTAGCCTTAGGTTGTAGAACTAGGAAATCTGAAGGGTACTCCCAGGAGTTAATGGAGACCATCACATCCTCCACAATTCCCTTAGGGGTGACTGTGGAATGGTCTGCAAGTTGCAGAACTGTTGTGGTCTTCCTTAATGACCCTTGGAGGTTGAACTTGAGCATGGTGTCCTTAGTCATCGGTAGCCCCAAGATCAATCAAAGTGTGTGGGACAATGGTGCCATTGATGTGCACATCTACTACAGGGCTTCTAGGGTCTTGGACATATTACTTGCCCCAACATTAAGTCAGACCACTGCCCAATGACATTAATGGTAGGGGAATCCATTTTTCTTCTTCCTAGATGCTTGAAGCACTTCTCCTTAATCAACTTATTGTAAATAGGGACATCTTTGATTGCATAGAGAAGGGGTATCTTTACACATATATAGGTTTTTCAATTCTCTCAGAAGTGTAGTTTCTTCTGGGGTAGGCTGGAGTGGTTGGGCTAGTCTTTCAGGAAAGGGTGGATTTACTTTAAGGTTGTTTTCCTCTCTTTCTTCCTCAACCTCCCTATGTGGAAAGGGAGGTTTTTTGTCTAGGAGAAATCTCCCGGATCTTAGGTTGATCTCCTGGATTTCTATAGTATAAGCTGGGTATGATATCTCTCCATTGTATGCTTGTTGAGCATGCTTATTGTTTGGGTTTAGATTTGGCTGGGCAAGCATCTGTGGCTGCTTAGGTCGAGCAAAGTGTAGGAGTTGTGATTGGTTAGGTGGTGGAGGAAATAGGGCTGGAACATTGTTGACTTGGGGCCTCCACCCCTAAAATGGGGTATTCCACTGATGTTGTGGCTGAACATAAGGTTGAAATGATTGGCTGGTTGGCTGGGGTTGATACTGAGATGCATAGGACCAAGGAGGGGGTGTAGACCAGGAAGGATGAGTAGGGGGTCCCCAAGAAGGTATAGCTATGGTTTAGTTGGGGTCATAATATGCATGGGATGGACCTTGTATACCCTGCTGGTATTGTCTAGACCTAGAAGGTCTCCTTTGGTTGATGTAGCAGAGCTGCTCAGTGACCCCTTCAACTCCTTGATATACAAATTTGAGTCCAAGTAAAGAAGGGCACTTGTCTGTGGAGTGGTTTTCTTCATAGACTGAGCAAAGCTTAATACAGTTTAATGGACACTCGTTCCTAGGATGCCTCCTATTACATCTAGGATAAAAGATGGCCAAGGCTCTCTCTGCTTACTCTTGCTTCCTTTTTATGTTCATGGTGTCCAATTGCAAGGCAAGGGTTTGCATCATGTCACTTTTGAAATCTTCCAACATATTTCCAATTTTACCTTTGATGGATAAGTTAGAGGATGATTTACTGGTCATAGGTTGACTACCCCTACCTTTCTTCCTGGATGACCTAGAATGGCTTCTAAAGACAATCTTGATATCCTCATAGGGTAATTGGTAGACATCTCCTCCTGCTATCATATGTACGGTATCCAAAAGATCTTCCCTTACTCCTCTAAGCAAGACCAACTTTAGTGACTCAGGGTCTAGTGTGCACCTTGCCCTTTTGTAGCTAAGCTGGAGTATTTCTTCATAGTCTTCTAGGGATTCATCATGACCTATATCCATCCTAAAAATGTATTCTTTAGTATCCTTTGACCTACAATAGTCCCTATATTTTTTGTTAAAATTTTGTTGCATCTGAGCCCAAGTTGTGATGTTATCTCCAGGTAAACCCATGAACCAGCATAATGCTGCATCCTTGAGGGTAGATGGGAATAGTTTTAACTTTTGCTCATCTTATGTATATTCATAGGTTCGACATATAACATAAAACTCAAATAATAAAGTGTCAGGGTCCTCTATGGTCAGGCCATGGAAATGAGGTAGAGTAGAGGGGCTTATATTCTTCATCTTAGTGTCCCCATTAGTTTCCCTGATGGGGAAGGCACTCCAATTCTCTCTCTATCTCCCCTGTCATTTTGGTTTCCAACCATTGGTTCAGTAGGAACGGTTTCTTCCTCTTCTTCTTCTTCTATAGATTCCTCAAATAGGTAAGGTTACTCACCTAAAGGATCTTCCAATTCACCATCACTGAAGAAGAGAGAAGGTTTCCCGTTGGATGTAGTGTGGGTATTTACCAACATGAAATGCTAAACTTACACCATAACCTACTAGCCAATTAAATAGCTATGCTAAGAAGAATTACTAGATCAACACTAACCTAATGCTAATTATCTAAGTTGCAGAAGTAAAGAGCATCAAAACTAGACTAAGGTGTAACAAAGAAACTTAGGCTAAATCAAGTTTCAGCCAAAAAAAGCAATTAGAGGTTGAAATCAGTGAAAGGAGTACATGATGGAGCAACAGTGAATAAGAGTCGTTGGATCAACCAGGTGAAAGGAAAATGAACGACGGAGATTGGATCGCGTAGATAGATGGGCAAACAAGGTTAACTAACAAGATGAATGGTGGAGATTATATCGCGGCGGTTGAGTGAATAGATGAACAAACAGGGTTAACCAAAGATAGACGGATGAGATTATATCGTTGAGGCTAAGTCAAGATGGACGGAAAGGATTAATCCATAGATGGATAGCAGAGACTAGATCATGGGAAAAAGAAACGTGCGGAATTGATGGAGTAGGTTTAGAGGGCGGTAAGTTGTATATCGCGCGCCCTCAAAGTTGTAAGTGGTTTTCTAAAATTTTGCGCGATTAGCCCAACTGGGCCACACGTAGCAAAGAGAAACCACTCTCATTGGGTGCCCGCAGAAGGATAATGGTTGGAAATAAATCTACGTGATATCACGCGATAACTGTTGGATCAAGCAGGGTTGATCAATGGTGGAGATCAGCCAAGCTAGTTGGCGATCGAGTGAAGCGATAGCCATTGGATCAGGTGAGGCAGATCGATGGTGGGTACTTAAAGTTCATAAAGTGAGTGGTGGACTCCATGCGAGGCAGCAGTTGGAGAAAATAGTGAATCATATGGTGATTGTGAAGGTTTGTTGGTCATCAGACGACAATGAAGCGATGGATGAGAAATGAGCTGGAAGCGGTTTCAAATGA
>APFE030735071.1:23266-35046 GCA_000404065.3 Pinus taeda | reverse complement strand
ATGGACTTAAAGTGTTGATTTTATTTAGTTGATAATTATTTGTGTCTAAACATTTAATTTGTGACTAATTTGCAAGTTTAATGATTAAAAACATGTATTTTTACAAAAAGTTGAGTTTAAGTTTGAAGAAAGACATATTTTAATAATCAAATATTTACATCAAACTAGTTTTATTTTAAAATTTTATTTTTTTGAAAAGACATTATATAAGGCCGTCATCATGCTCAATTTTTATAAGATGAAAATAGTTTAAGTTTTAATTCCAAATTATTTATTTATTAATGATAATGTGAATAAACACTAGTTTAATCACAAGAAACTAGTTTATTTTTTAATTGAAAATTATTTTCTCATTAATAGATTTTTTTTATGTTCTAAAACAAATAAGTTGATTAGTTTGAAACAAAGGTTTTATTATTGTCATTACTTAGTCCCCTAAGTTGGTTCATTAATGTGGAGCCACTTTTTAAGACATAGGTAACTTATAAAACTCATAGAAATAGTATTTTACAGTCGAATCAAATAAGTTAAAAATGATTAAAATGAATAAATTTTAATGAAAACTTTTAAATCAAGACAAGATGAAGTAAAGAACTAGAATTATATATATATATATATATGGATCTGGGGTTCGGCGATGGCGAAAGCAGGAGAAATCCGCGAGATCCAACCTTGAGGCTGCGGGATCGGCGACCGTCAAGTACAGAAATTTGTATTTGCATATCGTTCCACAGGTGAAAGAGGGTTTCCTGGGCAATGCGAGATCTGAGTATCGAATAGATCGGGCACCCACGGGCTATAGTAATGTAAATATCAGTGAAGCGCGCCCGGAAACAGAGTGGAGGGCTTGCAATCACATTATATTGACATACAGTGGTACGCTAATACAGATCCGAGGACAAGAAGCCCACGACGACAAAACTTCGGAGGTAAGAAAACAAAAACCTAAAAATTTTGTTCATCAGGATCCGGATCCGTTTCTTCTTGCTACAGATATTGTTGAAAACGTGCCTTTGAGCCCAGATTGGGCATTATTTTTCCTGATCCGTGGCATGGAGTCGGGATCGAGCCACGAGATCTATGATCTAGACCTGCGCACTGTAAAACGCCCCCCATTCTGGGTTATGCCTTGGATAGGAAGCAGGGACTGCGTCTATAGGAAAACGATCCGGCAGATTGTTCCTCTGCCCCCTCTTGGAAAGCTGTGGACCCGATCTGTCATATTCCGGCAGCCCTCAATTTGATCGTTCGAAGACCAAAAAAGGGGCGAGAGCTTGGTTCTAATTTCCCTGAGATCTACAATACTGGATACTGGAAAAGAGCGGATCGACAAACAACACATCTGGATCCGCGATAACAAAAAAACCCCTCATAGATCTCGATCTCAGATTCAGACCATAGATAAAATCAGGGACCAGAGAGAGGAGCTGATCACGGAGGAAAAGCTAAAGAGTCAAACAACATCTGCAGTAGATGTATGGGAAGAAACAAAAAATAATCTATTTATCAGATCCATGGACGGAAATACAATATGCATTAGATCAGGAAAATGGGAGGTGACAAACACCCTCAAACAGAGGATACAAGAAAGAATTGGAATTCCTCCATGCAATCAACTCCTCCTCTACACACGAAAAGTATTGCATGAGGAACGTAAGCTAATAGAATATGGTATAGGAGACAATTCAACAATCTGCCTCAGCACAAGGATACGTGGAGGCTGTTCTCGCACAAGCTCAAAAGGACCTACGTCATTTAAAGATTCAGTAAAAGGGAAGTTGGAACCACAAATGAAACCAGAAGAGGAAACTACAGTACTTGGGACCTACATTGTAGAGTAGACATCACACAACCCGGCCTTAACAATTATCATACCAGAGGTAAATGAAATACATACCGATTATCTAACAAAAGCAGTGATATGTAGGTTCAATGGATTCTGGCCCAAACCGGAAGCTCTCTGTCAATAGATCTGCTCTATATGGACAGAAAACTGTGACATCCATTTATGCTCCAAGGGATTCTTCATTGTCAAATTTGACACCATAAAGGACAGGGATTATTCATTAAATGATGGGCCATGGTTCTGGGGCAACGCAGGCCTGTTTGTAAAACCTTGGTTCCCGGATTTCGACCCCAACAAGATGGCAGTATCCAAAATGCCTGTATGGGTAAAACTGTTTAACTTACCTATACATTTTTGGCACTACAAAGTACTAGAAGGAATTGGCAATTCTTTGGGGACATTCCTAAAAGTGGACAGCGAACGTCTATTAAAGGATATCTACACTTTCGCCAGTATCTGTGTGGAGGTCGATCTCAGTCAAGGTTTACCGCAACACATCCTCTTAATCCACAATGTAAAGCAATGGGCACAACAGCTAGATTACGAAAACACTGCCTTTCACTGCCGTATATGTAGACAAACTGGTCATCTTCAGAGTGCATGTCCACAAAATAAAAAAGAAAGGAAAAGAAGACAACCCCCAAAACCAAAAGGCTCGCAGTTTTCGCCCACATGGACAAAGGATATAGAAGTGGAACAGAAGGAGGAAGACGTTAGCACACCTCAAGAAGTTGTAGAAGAAGGAAACACTCAAGAAATAAAAAATGAAAGCAGCATACACCACCCATAGCATAATGAAAATCTGATTGGACCAGCAATAGATCCAAATGAGAGCAAGCCACAGCAACAATATGAGAACACAGGTCAGGAAATCGGGGCAGTAAGAGAGCACACTCCTCAACAAGCTCAGATTCTGAAAAAGAAAACATGGCTGATACAAACGAACTTCAAATGACTATTGTAACAACCACACCTAATAATGAAGGTTGGCGGAAAGTGGAAAAAAAGAAAGGTACGAAAGCATAGACAGAAATTTCTACAGATCATGTTCTTATATATCTATGTGTGTGTGTGTGTGTGTATGTTAAGTTAGAAAAAGTACGATGAATACTCAATATGATTAAGTATATTTCGTTTAAAAGTAATTATTTATTCATAATTATTAAAAAGAGGGATTAAATAGTCTATTGTAAAAATAAAAGAGATTTAAATCCTTTCTAAATCAAGGACATGTGAATAGATAATGTTGTAAAAAAAATAGTGCATGTATATAATGTTGTCAAAAACTTTTCAAATAATTAGTTTTAAGAAAAAACAATTGAAAAATGTGTGGACACCCAAGGGATTTGAACTAGTTGCTTTTGAGCATAGAGTGCCTTAACAATACATCTATTCACTGTCAATTCAAAGTTTCTATAGGCCTTGTTTTTGCTCTTTAAGTTTGATTGTTTTTTAATTATTGTTTCCAATTTAGTAGTCACCATTCTATCCACCAATAAATTGATATAAAAATAAAATTTGAATATATTACAAAAATAATAAAAAATATTTCTATATTATAAATTAGCAAATAGGTAAATATTTATATAACTAATGCAAAGTAACGTGATGACTAATAATAGAGGAGACATAAAGATTGTGATTCCATAAGTAAACTAATGAATTATTAAAAATCTAATAATAATTTCTTAGTTTTTCAACCGTTTAAACTAGTTATTTTTGTATTAGTTGATATCAAAGCTAGCTTCCTTAGCTGTCATGAGGGATATGTTCTCTCATTTTTTAGGTTTCCAAATTTATTATATGGACATGTTCTCTCATTTTTTAGGGTTTCAAATTTATTATATGGATATGTTCTTTTTTTAAACCTATATTGCTATTACGTGGAAACCATTGTGTTCCATTAAGAGAAGTTTAAGGTCTAATGGATCTCCTAGAGGAAATAATAAATTAACAATTTAAATAATAAAATAAGAGTTATGAAATTTTAAAGAAAAAGAGAGATTTTTTTTTTTTAAATCATATTTTCAATTTATCTCTTTCTAAGTTTACTCAAATGTCAAGTGCATCCTACGATTACCTACTTCGCATATTTTTTAGTAGACACACAATTTTATTTTTGAAAATGCATGTAATAAATGTGTTTTCAGACACTTTTTTGACCTCAAAATTCTCTTAATGCCTTTTCAAGCTTCCATAGCCATTATAGAGATATGTTCTCTTCTTCTAGAGTTTCTATACTTATCACAAAGATTCATCATATTATTTTGATGAAGGGGAAACATAAAGAAGGGTTGACTAAACGTTTCTCAAGGAAGGTATTCATGTCATAGAATATCGACTGGATGGGTTGATCAACCCTTCCTCACACATAGTATTTCTATGAAGATGATGAATGGGGATATGTTAACTAATAACCCTTTGTTAGAGATAATAATATAATCTAAGAGGTCATAGGGAAGGGTTATTTAGGGGATGATATTCTTTTTAACCAATATCCTAGGTCCTTGAACATAATATTTTCATTATGTGGGTGCACTAAGAGTGTTCAACTAACTCTTCCTCAATTTTAGTAGTGTCATTAACGGAGACCCAAGGGAAGATTTCATTGACCATTAAACATAATATTGATGTCATAGAAAATTTGAAAGAATGATCATCAAACCATTTTTATGCATAATATACACTAAAGGGGAACTCAAGGAAGGATCAGTCAAACTAATGACTGCAGAATATTTGAACTACTTAATTTAAATTCTATACAGTTGGTTCCCATGGCCTTGCACTTTCTCACCACCCATAGTTGGTGAAGACAACGAACATCTGGTATGCCAGAAGAAAAGCGATGAAGTGTTTTGAAATAATGTTTAGTACTTGTAAAAGCCAATGGGCGGTGGTGTCTTCTTTGGCTGGTGATGAATTATAAGGGAGCCTTTTATTTTGTTGTTGATGATGATTAGAGCTTCATTAATTTGTTTTATTTTGATAAAGTGGAGGACAACATTACAACTAACCACTGGAATTCTCATTATAGCATGAAGGTTGGGCAATAGGTTGTATAATAGGATTTTTATTAATTATATTTGTACATAAGTAATATTTACAGAATAAGAGTTTTTTTTTTACAGAAATAGTTAGGATGATATATTGATTCTTGGCTGGAATGCCTCAATTCAGATTACAAAGAGGTAGGCAGAGCTCAGATTTCTCCTCAGCCAAGAACCATGTGCCTTCCCCACTAATGAGCCTGCGAATTTTGCAAACTATATTACTTGTAATTTCCTCTATCTTTCCTAATTTGCAGATACACACAAATTGCTCCAATAAAATACAGCAAAACATTTTAATCAGATAGTTAAGGGATGGGATCCCAGCCTTCGTCTCCGTCTCTTAGAAGAACTCTGAGGGGGAGAAAAACTACTTTATTGGCTTCAGCATCGAGTTCTTTGTTTTTGTCTCGCTTTACATGAAGGAGTTCTAGACTCTGAAAGGAATTTATCAGGGATCTAATTCTGCTTAGCAGTCTTGATAATATTAAATTTGAAGGAGAGGAATTGTCCACAATGGCCTTTATAATACACTGGGAATCCCCAAAAACAATTGCATCTTTGATACCCAGGAAAATGAGCAGCTTAAGCTCCTGGAGAAGAGCCAGTGCTTTAGCTTGAATGCTAGTGTTGAAGCCCACTCCCCAAGTGTATCTAGATTCAATTCTGCCCTCTACACTTTTAATAACACCACCTGCTCCGGAAATACCAGGATTTCCTTTTGCTGCACCGTCGAAAAAGAGAACTTTTCTTGCCTTCTTGATGCAAAACTCAACGAATTATGCATCCTTAAGACATATTTGCTAGTGTTTTAGCGGAGAGGGGAGCCTGACTCTATCAATGAAATGGAGGTCAAGAGAGGTTCCCCATACAACTTCTTGTTCACTAAGATCTGCCATATCTAGCTGGTCTCCCAAACAGTCTTTTAGGTGGCTTTTAATTTTTACCCAAGTTATCTTGGGATCGCTCTTCTTGTCTATGAATATCCTTTGATTTCTTTCCAGCCATATGTGCCAGCAGATTAATTTGGGAAGGGCGAGCCATGCTTCTTTGATATGAGGATTCTGAGAAGTGCCACTAGGGTACATACACTTCCAATTTGAGAACAGGTTTGAGCAGCGATTAGGGGGAGCAAAGTCAATGCTCCAAGGGCAAAAAGCCTCCTTCCAAAGGTATGCAACAAACTTACAGAAGAGCATCATATGGGAGGTGTTTTCTTTGTGATCCCCACACAGTGAGCAGTGAGAGGGTCCTATAAAGCCTCTTTTTTGGAGCCTATCCTCGGTCAATATTCTGTGATGGCAAAGGATCCAACAAAAGGAGTCGATTTTGGGGATCGTTGTCTAAAACCAGATCCCCTGCGAGGGCTTCGGATCAGGCGGGACATTAGGATGCAGAGAGAGCTGTCTATAGCATTGCGAAACTCAATAACTCACAGGGATCGGACCCCGTCCCTGAATGTCTGCTTTTCTGCTATTCAAAGGGGATTTGCCTTTTAAGTGGGAAGAAAGGTAGCATAATCTTTGGAAAGATTCAACGACACCTCTAATTTTTCCCATTGCTGCCAATCATCATTCTCCCAATGTGATAAGTCCCACAACATTTTAATACCAGCTCTATCCATCCAGTCTTTCAACAAAACCATAGAGCGATCATCAGCAAGGGGGTCACTACCCATAATGCAATCCTCCCAGATTTTGATGCGCTTTGCGTTTCCAGGAATCCAGTGCACATGAAGTTTAATTAAGGCAGAGGCTTTTTCGCACAATTTATGAATCATCGTTCCAGAGGTTGTATTAGGATTGTCCAGGCAGTGTGTTCTCTGCCCACGGAAGTATTTTTTCCACAATGCTAGCTGAGCCCAACCCGGATTTGGGGCAATTATCCTCCATAATAATTTTGCACCCAATGCGATATTTTGCTTACTGATATTCTTAAAGTTCAGTCCGCCTTCCATTCTGGGCAAGGAGATTATATCCCAGCTTAAAAGGGGGATTCTCTTCTCATTTGCTTTGCCGCCTTTCCAAAAAAAATTTCTTATGTATTCCTCCATTTTCCTCGTGATGCGAATAGGAGCCATCATAACTGCAACCTAATAAATGGGAAGGCTGTTCAAGACAACTTTTATTAGCACTGTCTTACCTGCTAGATTGAGCGAGTTGAATCCCTAGGATTAAATTTTAGACTTGAATTTTTCCAATAGAGGCAGTCAGTCTCTGCTGAAAGCCTTTTTTTGGAAGACAGGGAGCCCCAGATACTTGAAGGATGACCAAGAAGAGGTGGATGCAAAACCAAAACAGTTGGAAATGGCTTGAAGCGATCTAACCGTAGCATTCCAGCAGAAGATATGACATTTTCCTTTATTGAGGCTGCTTCCTGAATCTTCACAATAGGCATCCACCACATCTTTAAATCTTTTAGCCAAGGGTAAGGAGGCAACACCCAGCAAGAGAGAGTCATCTGCGAGAAGTGCATGGTTTATGCTTTTGACACCTCTTGCGATGTTCAATCCCATTATTTCTTGATTAGACTACTTTTTATTCAAGAGGAAGGTGAGAACAGAAGCTTGGAGGACAAAGAGAAAAGGGGAGAGAGAACACCCTTGCCTCAACCCTCTAGAGGCTTTGAAGAAGTCAGTGACCCTCCCATTCACCAAAGGGGCAATCCATGGCTCACTGATACAAGCCTTGATCCAGTTGATAAATTTGAGGCCAAACCCAAATTTGTGCAGGACATCCATCAGAAATCTATGTCTCACCTTGTCAAAGGCGCTTTCAAGGTCTAATTTGACAACCATTCCTTTCTCTTTCCGGGTCAAGCTTGAGTGGATCGCCTCTTAGACCAGGATAAAATTGTCCCCTATCTATCTTCCTTGAATGAAACCTCCCTCATTCTCAAGAATGATGTCAGGAAGAATAATTTTCAGTCTGTTTGCGATCACTTTTGTTATCAATTTGTAGCATATATTGCAAAGGGAGATAGGATGAAACCTAGAGAAGGAGTTGGCGCCTTTTTCCTTAGGGATAAGGGCTAGGAAAGATGAATTGGTGCTTCCCCCTATTTTCTGAAAATCTTGAGATTTCCGGACCATTCTGCATAAGTCTTTTTCCACAATCTGTCAACAATTCTACAAGAATCTGGCAGTAAAGCCATGTGGGCCTGGGGCCTTATCAGGCTCCATAGCAAAGAGGGTGGTTTCGATTTCATTGTTAGTGACTTCTGCTTCCAAAAATTGATTCTTTCTGGCAGAAATTAGAGTGGGAACCTCATTTATTAAAGTTGAAGTATGCCCCTGACCCTCTTTTTCACTATACGGATTTTTGAAATGAAGGAATGCAACGTTTTTTATGCTTTGGATATCTCTATGTTTGATGTTCTCTTCCTTGATTTCGGAGATGGAATTGAAATTTTTCCGAGCTTGGGCTTGCTTGTGGAAGAAGGATGAGTTCCTATCTCCTACCTTAAGCCAGAGCTTATGATATTTAATCCTCCAATACTCTTCCTCGGCTGAGCTTGCTTTGAGAAGTTTTTGCTAAAGTTCCGCCTCCTTGTCGAGAACATCTTTTGTGATCTCTTCATTTTCCGATTTCAGGTGATGGATCTCGAGACATTCTTGTATCTTTTTCCTTTCCACTGCTGGGTTAGGAAGGGATTTTATCCAAGTTTTCAATGCAGCTTTCACTCTCCTGAGCTTTTCCTCCCAAACAAAGAAGGAAGAGCCATTGACTCGTTCCTTCCAAGTATCTTTTACTAATTGCATAAATGATTGTTCCTTGACCCAAAGGGGACTGAATTTAAAAGGGATAGGGCCTTGATCCATATGGGCCAAAAGATCAAGTTTGATGGGTCTGTGATCAGATACACTACAAGGGAGAATATGCATTCTAGACTCTAAACCAAGAAGAAGAAAGTACTTTGAGCAAGAAATTTGTCTAACCTTGGAGCAATATGACCCAGACCGAGTCTTTTATTAGACCAAGTATAATTGCTCGACGAAGGTTTGATGTCGATCATGTCCTAATCCTGAAGTAGATCCTCAACCCATTCTCACGCCAGATGCCTTAAAATGCTTCCTCCACGTTTTTCACCCGAAGTTAATGTGAGGTTTAGATCCACAACAATGATGATGTTTGCTAAATCTTTAGAATCTGCCAATCCTCTAATGGAATCCCAGTAGATCCTTTTCTCTCCTGCACTGGCTGGAGCATACACGTTAAAGAGATAGAGGGTCTCATCTGAATCAACGTATTTCAGCTTTGAGAACAGCCAATGAGTGTTGGCGACCTCTTTAACCCTTGAATTTTTTTTTGCGTTCCAGAGGGTGCCCAGGCCTCCTGAGGCACCCCAAGTTGAGACAGCTTGCCCTTCACTTCTCTTCCACAGATTTTTGTCGATATGGAGGAAGGCCTTGTCCTCCATTTTAGTCTCCTGGATGAGGAGTAGATCAGGAGATTCAGATCTTATCAGACTTTTGATGGCTTCTTCTTTTATTTTGCTCCCCATACCCCTACAATTCCAGGAGACGATCTTCATCACTTGCTTTTGGAATGGAGAGCTCCTTTAGAGCTCTGGGACTGATTTTTGGTCATATTCAGTGTTTTAGCTAAGAGTTTCTCGAGGGTAGGTTGGCTTCCTTGGAGTTTGTCTTTATAAGTCTCCTGCTGTCTTTTTTCGCGGATAGATTTTCGACCTCTCAATGATCTTCTAACCGAGGTTTGCGAATCTACTATTTCACCTTCTTCTTTTGAGTCCTCCGAGCCTTGCACTTCCTAAGCCTCTTTTGTTGGTATCTCTTCCGTTCTGTCTGCATTACTTTCGACTTGCTTTGGTCCCGAGGGGGGCTCTTTGTGGGGTGATCCTTCATTCTGCATCTCTATTTCTTGGGTATCCTCTATTGCTGAGCTTAAGTGTATAAATTTATTTCCTTGTTCTTCCATGTGGGGTGTTTGAAGCCCTGAGCCTGCCTGGGGAGCTTTGCCATTGATATTACCAGTTCTAGGGGCTTTGTTTTTGGTCCTTTTGACCCGCGTCCATCCTTCCTCCTTGCCTTTCTCCGCTTCACTATTTTTTGGATAGCCTCTAGCAAAATGGCCATAGACATGGCATTTCTTGCACTTGAATGGAAGCTACTCATAATCCAGCTTTTGAACATGTGTCTAGCTTCCAACCCTAATTTTTATTGCCTTGGGTAGACCAACCTCAAGGTCAACTTCAACATAGATTCTAGCACAATCGTATTGGTCTTTACTATTTGCTCGATCAATGAATTTAACCAAGGTGTTTTCGATGTTCTTAAGGGACTCCTAGTTCCAACAATGTATTGGCAGATTGGGCAATCTAACCCACACAGGGACGGCTGTGGGGACGTCAACTGTTGGATCAAATTCATGCATCCACTTATTGAGATATAGCCCCTGAGGGCCCATGAAATAGGGACCATTGCGGAATATCAGATCCTTGTATTCCTTTTGAGAGAATTCAAACAGGAAGAATCCCTTCCCCAGAAAATACGAAGTGACTCTGCTTTTAATCAGCGGCGCCTAGTTCCTTGTGACCCAGATCTCTGTGGTTTTGGGGGAGGACGAGAGTCTAATGAACTATCCAACCAAAGCATGCTCAACCAAAGAAAGGGTGACCTAAATCGGTTTCTCAGGAGGAAGCGAGATCTCAGGGATGTCATCCAAACGTTTTACAAATTTCACAGCCTCGGTCATTTTCTTTTTTGGAAGAGAATTCAACAATTTGATAAAAGCCTCGGCTTCATAAAGGGGGGGTGTTGATGACTTCATGGAAGTAGCCTTAGCTCGATCGAATCGAGCTCAGCCAAGTCCCAGCGGACATAGTCCTTCAAGTTTGCTCAGGGAAAATGCCCCTGGAAATCAGTCAGTAAAGCAAAGGGCTGAAGCACCTCAAAGGAAGACCAGATCGCCTTGCAGGTTCGTAGCACCTCGCAGGAGAAGGCAGCCCTCCGAAACGGCCACAGGGTCAAGGCGACAACCTTAGTCACAGGGGATCAGCTGCAGAGCGGCGTTCAAGCACACGGTCTAGGTTTCCCGAGATTTATGTATAGTTTACAAAATAAGAGTTATAAGAATTGAGCTAATTAGATTTTAAATAAATAAATTTAAATAATGTGAAAAAATAATAAAATTCATTTGGTAATATTAAACTATGAAGGTGTAATTTTTTTTGGTCAAACACAACCAATAGCTAATCAATGTAAAAATGCATGTATAATAAGATTAAAGAAAATGAACATCCATTAACTACATTTCTTTGTAATATTGGATATATGTTTTCCAATATTGAATTTTTAAGCTATTGGAGAAGAAACAATAAATAAAAGTGGCTATAACCATAAAAGAGGACCACCTATCATAAAACAAAAATAAATAAAATTAAAGAAAATAAACATTCATTAATGACATTTCTTTGTAATATTAAATTTCTTATTCCAATATAGCAACTACTTTTTCTGTTATTTACTATATATTAAGAAATCAAATAAGATTCAATAAATTATGTGAGAATAAACATCCAATAATGACATTTATATGTGATATTATATTTCTTATTTTTTAATAATTACTTTTTGTGCTATTAACATTATATTAAGAAATCAAATAAAATTTAGGAATTATGTTTGAATGTAAGTAAAATGAATATCCATTAATAACATTTTTGCTTGATATTGAATATATTCTTTCTTTGGCAATTGTTTTTTGGATTTTTATTTTTTAATATGGTATGATGAAAGATGAAATAGATATCAATTTACAAATTACTATGTAAACAAGGCCGCACAACTAGCTTTCCTGCCACTTAGTTTAATAAAATATTTTAATGTCATGATGCGTTGTATGTACTCCAAACAATAATAAAATTGT
>APFE030735071.1:2293-22830 GCA_000404065.3 Pinus taeda | reverse complement strand
GGAAAAATCATAATCTTTCATTAATATTGAAAAATTACATATAGTATATGCTTGTCAGCATATGAATCAATTTTCTTTTGAAGTATGTCCAGAATATCAACAAAACCCATTCCTATGAATGGTTGTAACAAAAAACAAAATCCACCACATAGGATGAAACTAGATTGGGTCTATTTATATAAGTTCATAAACTGTGTTCTGAAATATATACACCTCGCAGGGTGATTTGCATAAATAAAACTATGATATATACATATCATCAAAAAATTAGGTGCCATCCTAACAATGATATATCTGAGCTATGTATGGTCTATGATAGTATTGGTGCTATGCAGTACCCCTCTGCTCATGAATTATCCACTGTCCTCTTGGTAGTAGCGTGGCTTCCTTGGAAAGGCCGTCAGTGCTATTGTTATGTTCCCTGTAAATATGATGACAAATAATGGCGTTAAAATGATATTTGAATAGCTTCACTTCATCTAGAATGTTTATAAGTGTGTGTGCATGAAATCTTGTGACATTGTTGAACCAATTTATAATAGTTTTGGAGTCTCCAAAAATCTGAATATCTCTGCAATCATGTCTAGGTATAAAATGAAATAGATGACAAAGAGTGATCAGTTCAGCAAAATTATTTGTTCCTTCAGCCAAACCCAGTTTGACTCTAAAGTAATGATGTTCAATGAGGTAAAGAAGGAAACCACCCCCACAACCATGTTGTTGGGCTGCTCCATCAAAGAAAGCCCATGGAGTGGAATGGTCGATCGAATCAGGTGCAAGAGGTCCGTGAGGTCATGGCAGAGTATATTCAGGTAGTTCAAGATAAGAGGATACGATTTTTTTTGTAATGCTCTGCCACCTGATCATATTGTCCTCAAATGCATTTTGTTTCATGCCAGCCAAATAGCCCAACAAATAATCAAGGGTAGGCATGGGAGATTCAATATCGCATGTGAGTTGTTCTAGGCTTCCCATTCTGTTAATATGATGTCCCCTTTCCATTCGCCAGTGAAATGAATCTCAATAGCTATAGATCTTTATATATGTTTTGTTGTATCACAATTAAGGAATAGGTGCTCAGTCGTTTCTCAGTTTTGTTTAAGGAATAGGTGCTCAGTCGTTTCTCAGTTTTGTTTACACATAATGCACCAATGAGGTCCTTGAATGGATCTGTGAGTGAGAGAGTCCCTCGTGGGAACTTTGTTATAGAGAATGCACCAGAAGAAAAGTCTGGTTCGGGGAGGGGATTTCAATTTCCATATGATCTTCCACCTATTTTGCATGTGTTCAGGTTTTTTTTTTTTGTAGTAGACTTTGGTAACCATCCTTTGGTTAGTAGATTCCATATTTTGCCATGCACCACATGAGTTCATCTGGACCCTCCTTAATATGGATATGTGACTCAATCAACGCGGAAGTATAATTGTTACAAAAATGATGCCATTGTGGTGGAAGGTTGAGCTGAGATGTTGATTTCCATGCTTGTGCGAAAATAGTGGAGTTGTCCTGATCTGTTATTTGTGCAATCACCTTGCTGTCTCTTTGATTTAAGTGTAGGATGATCTCTCTTGGGAGTTGGCATCTGCCTCCACCCCCTATCCAGGGATCCAGGCCAATGCACACTTTTGTGCCTACATATATTCCTCATGCCAGGTGATTGTGAATGAGAGGGAGAGAGTGGATAAGTGCTTTCGAAACTGAAGAAATGCCTATCCTTGTCCATTGCGGCATCCTTATCCAATCCATTATTTGGTGAGGCCATATATATTTTTGATAAGAGATAGATGTCCATAGATTTTGTTTGGTAAGGAGGGTCCAACCCATTTTTGCATCCAAGGCTTGTGCGAATAGGGTTAGATCTTTGAGTCCCCATCCTCCCCATTTCTTGGGCAATACAATCATGCTTCAACTTACCCATGCAAAAACTCTTTTGTCGTGAAAACCATTCCATATATATCTGCAACAAATCTATTGGAGACGAGCCAATGTACCTCTGGGAATCCATGCCAATGCCATCCAGAGTACCGGGGTAGCTTCCAAGATAGATTTGATAAGCACAAGTCTTCCAGTTCTAGACAAGAATTGGTGGCACCAATTTGTGATCCTTTTCTCTAACTTGATTACCAACTAGATCCAATCTGCAATTTTTTGACTTAGGGGCTTGATCCAGAAACCTAAATATTTGAAGCCCTAATCAAGTGGACGAATTTTATAAGGGAAATGCTGAATTGCAAAGTTGTATTTCTGTGCAGATGTGTGAGCCAGAGTAATTGTAGATTTAGCATGATTTTCCAGAATACCAGTGGCCCTAGAGAAGATGGCTATAATCTTGTCAAAGGCTATCGAGTCACGAATGCTGCCATCCAAAAATAAAACATCATCCATCAAAAGGAGATGGGTGAGGTAACTCTGATCATTGATTTTGAGCCCAAATAATCCGCCTCTTCACTTTTCATGATTGATTAATCGACTGAGACCTTCCATGATAATCAAGAAGAGGAGGGGGGATAGTGGGCATCCTTGTCTGAGTCCCTTTTCAGCGTGGAAAAAAGGAGAGGCAGAGCCATTAATAAAGATACTAAAGGATGGAATGGAGATGCAGGCCATGATCTAAGTAGTGAATAGGTGCGGGAAACCCAGGTGGATATGAAGCATTTTGATATAAAGCTAGCTAACCCGGTCAAAAGCTTTTGCCAGATCAATATTGAGGATGATCCCTTTTAGTTTCCTGGATCTATAGAGTGAATAACTTCTTGTGCAGTGCCAATGGCTTCATGGATCTCATGGTCTTCCAAGAAGGCAAACTGTTCAGGTAAGATGTGATGAGAGAGAATAGGTCTCATACGATTAGCAATGATCTTGGAGATAGTTTTATAGAGACAGTTACAAAGTGAGATGGGACGAAAGTCATTGAAGGATGATGGGGAATCCGATTTTGGGATGAGGGTGATGAAAGTGGAATTTATGGCATTGTACAATTTTCCTATAGTTCGGCATCCCTCCACAACCTGAAGAAGGTCATGTGCTAGAAGATCGTAGAAGGCCAGATAGAACTCAATAGTCCACCCATCTAGTCTCGTGATTTTTTCTTTTTTGAACCACTTTAAAGTCCCTTCAAGCTCAACAAGCGTTACAGGTGAATTGAGATCTTGTGCTTCCTCCTCCCCTACAAATCTAGGGAAGTAGCCTGCCACTTGGATGATATCAGCTAAATTGGCCTCTTGAGGAGATTTGTATAGATTCTGAAAGTGAGAGGTACCTAAAAGAGATATTTTTTTAAAAGTGTCAGCCACACCTCCGTCTAGAAGAGGCATTTTCCAGATTGTATTAGCTATCATCCTTCCTTTTGCGAAGTTCTGAAAAAACTTTGTGTTATCATTGCCAACTTATAACTCGATTGTTCTACTCTTTAGTCTCCATGTTTCTTCTCTTTCCTTTAGGATCTTATCTCTTTGTTGTTCGAGCTCAATAAGATGTGATTTCTCATTTGTAAAAGCAAAACCCTTGTTGTTGTCATCCAAAAGCTTGTTCAATTCAACTTCAATAGCTGATATGGTCTGATCATCCTTCAATTTTTTTCTCCTTTGCCCAGGTGATGGATATGTGTTTTAGCTGAGTGAGGTTGTGGCAAAATCCTTCAGCCGCAGATCTATGACTAGAGATGGGATGGGATGTCCAATAGTCTGAGGCCAAATTGATATATCCCGGGTCTTGGAGCTGTTATCGGGAAATCTAGTGTCCACTCGGAGCTGCTAGTCCCACTAAGATTGGTAGCTATCTTAGAAGAAAACAAACTAAAACTGCTTTTGCTTTCCTTTATGAGAACTAGATAAGAGAAGAACAAAGGACACCAACCTCAGTCTTGCACTTGGTTCGTCACTTGATTCCTCTCCCTTTTGATAGATCTTCGCCGCTCCTTGGACTACCCAGCTTTAAAGAGCACCTGTTGAATCAAAGCAGCATAATACTATCGAAGAACAAAGATCTACAATCATAGGCAATACAGGACCATATATGTATTGACCACACAAATGCATATATCATCAAACATACAAGAATGTCGAGGAAAACTTGAATAGCTTTATTAATATCAAGAATAGCAAAGAGGATTACAACCAATTGTTCTGACCGAGCGTCATCCTCTCAGCATGAAAGTCCTTCTTCACCTCATGAAAAGCTTAGATCACCCAACACTATGATGTTGCACTAGGAACCAACAACACTTCCTTACAAGATACAAAATTCTAGCCTCTGGGTCTCTGTGATGAGGGATCCATATATAGATGATTGCAGGGGGGTGAGTCAGCTTCTAGGATTTTGATTAGTGTCTTCTCTCTGATAGTTCTTGATTCCACTTGGAGATTGATGATCTCTTACTCATCCCTGGGCGAATTCAAAGAGGCAAGTGTCACAGGAGAAGTTTATGGAAGATTCCATGATCATCCACCTTGCAATTGTCTCTGCCATTTGCCCACTCTCGCCCATCGCACCTTACAAAAGGGCTTTCCAATATGCATCACACCCTTTACACTGAGCAGGTGAGATGCATCACACCTTCTACACTGGGCATTCTGTATGGTCCAATTTTGACCAGTTCTGAGCAGTTGCCTGTGGAGAACTTCTGGGAGATGATGTAATCAGCTGACCTTGTTCCTTTAGGGCATGAAGCAACACTTTTAGGGACTTAGGAGCCCTTGGTTTATGGATATGTATGATTGGGGCTGTAGTGCCCAAAAATGTCTATAACAGGAGCCAAACATGATTAAACTTGAAAGGAGACTTTGGTTTGACTTCAGGTCCTAGGATTTCCAAATAAATAGGTGAGTGGTCTGATATCCCTCTGGACCCTACCCATTGTCTATATCTATTGAGCTGTTGAAGCAAAGGCACTTTAATCAGAAAATGATCAAGCCTTCTAGCCAGAGCTGCATCCCCAACTCTTTGGTTTCTCCAAGTGGGCAAGGGCTTGATAATCGGGACATTAGTGAGGTTGTGCAGATCCAGGGTGTCCCTGAAGAATTCTGACATAGGGTCAACTTGAGCTTGTGATCCCCAGGATTCCCCAAAGCCTAAGGAGAAGTTAAGATCACCCCCAATAATCAACTAATCAACAGTTGTGATTTCAGTATTAAGGAAATGCTGCAAAAATTCATCTCTCGGCTGACAGGGTCCATACACATTGATAATTTTGATTGTCATACCTAGGTCAGCTAAGAATAAGTCCAAGCCAATGAATCCCACTCCTCCCCAAGAGGCTGATACATTTATGGAGTGAAGATCATATCCAATGGCTAGTCCCCCTGATCTACCCACAGCATCCAGAGAGAGGAATTACCAACCGGGTTTAATGGCTGCTAGGGTTCGGTTGATGGACTCAGCATTTCCCAGGATTTCTCGTAGCATGATAATATCCACAGGTTCAATATCAAATAACCTTCGTAGGGCTAGTTTTTTGGAGGCACTAGCCATGCCTCTACAATTGAAGGAGAGGCATTTCATGGTGGAACCCTGGCAGGGGTGTTCATCGCTCTAAGAACCCCTTTAAGAGTGGATTGTTTGCTAGAGATTACTTCTACCCCGGCCTTCAGAATGGCTTTTGAGAGATTAGATTTACGGCTCTGAGTTGCTTGAATGACCAGCCCAGGGAAGGTGTGACCTAGTCTAGTATGGTTGATGGTGTCCAGGATGAAGTGGGAGTGAAGGTTGTATGAATGGGGCATAGCAGGTCGATCCATGACCGATGGCAGGGGGGAGGGAGGGGGAGAAGGAAAGGATGGGGAGGTGGTGGAGATGAAGGGAGGGGGAAAGGAGATCTCACAAGGGATAGCAGGAGACATATAAAATGAAAATGAAGTTTCTAATGATGCACTACAAGCAAATGAGATAGAAGTAACATTTGAGTTAGGGGGAGAAAAGAGAGATGTACCCGCTTTTCTTGCGGCCTCTGTAGCAGTAGCATCTCTAGAACGGGTCAGTGGAGGTGATGGCATTTTGTGATGCGCATCCACTGCTTTAGAGGATTTGCCTCGATCATGTGCTCTGTGAGCCGATACCGGGTGCTAGCCTGATTAGTTGTTGCTTTGCCCTTTTGAGGTGTAGGAAAGCTATGAGGGTCAACTGATTTCATGAGAAGAGGACAATCCTTGTAGATATGCCCTACCTTGTGGCACCTCCTGCATCGAAAATGAACCCCCTCATAGTCCAGGATCTGGACTCTGGTGTAATGCCACCATTTTAGAGTAATTTTCTCTTCCAGGCCCTCCCTCATATCTAAATATACCAGAATTCTAGCCATTAATCTGTTCTTGGTCTGCACATAGGTCTTGTCGTAATCTAGATATGTACCAAGGGCATTCCCAATCCTTACAAAGACCGCTTCAGACCAATACTGTAGAGATAGCCTAGTAATCTAACCCATATGGGGTCGGCTCCTATTTGCTCCCATTCTGAGTCAAATAATGGATTCCAACATTTGAGTAGAACCGATGCCATCTCAATGTGCTAGTATTTCACAACAACTAGCTTTGTGTAGTCTGCCTTGGAGAAATGTAGTGCAAACCATCCCCTTGCTAGATTATGAACCTCTGGTAGCTCTCTGAGAGTGTTGCCCCAAATTTCCTTGACCTAGATTGTTAATCTTGCTGCTAAGTATGCCCTTCCTCTGACATGCCAAACCAATAATGTATTGGCTTTGTCCACTCCTCTCCCATCGGGATGTCCTCTCCAAATGTGATTGTGAGGTCCTTTGAGGTAGATTTCACACACTTTACTTTTCTCTTCCCAGTCTGCAGAGTGGATGGGTGTCCTTACAGCGGATCTGTGCCTTCTTGAGTCTGTTGTGTTGCTGCTTTGACCCTAATCATGGGTGTTTTGAAGCTACCTGAGGGTTGGGTGCTAGGGTTTTGCAGAATTTGGGGATCAAGGCAAGATGGGGCGAGGGAATGCTTGAAGGGATTAAATCGAATGATGGCGATGGTGGAGATACATCAATGAGCAGGTTTAAGGTCCCGGGGGATAGTGGAGGGAAGTCAAGGCCCGGAGAATCAAGGGAGAGCGAGCCAAATTGTAAGGTGGATGAAGAATAACTAGGCAGAGTGACAATCGGCAGAGAGGAAGGTTAAATTGAAACCGAGAGCGGTAGTAATTCAGAGTTGGAATAGTTAGGGTTAGGGCTATGGAAGATAGTCTGCCCATGATACGAGTCCTGGGAGTAGTCTACCTCCTCCTCGAAATCCATACTATCCATGATGCCGAGAATCGCCACCGAGATCACCGGAGAGACAGTTGACCGCGAGTGCAGGAGATGGATGGCAACTGTTGTTGGGAGGATTGAAATGGTTTATAGAAAATGTTGTGGTTATCTAGAGTAATTTTTTTTTTACCCTAGTCCTTTGCTAGTTCGGCGATGCGTGCGCCTCCTTCCGCCCTGTGGCCATGTCAGAACCATCCTCCTCCCGCGACCACTCACTATATATATATATATATAATTGAAATTGATGAGAATGATAACAAGTTAATAATTATTTATTTAATATTGAATGATAATAATTTTTTATATAATGCTCATATTAATAGAACACATGTCATGTCATTAAGAGTATAGATTGATATAATGAGAAGTTGTACAAATTGTAACACATGTTAATTTTACATATTTTTTCAAATTTATATATTTTTAAATTATTTTTTGTAAATTAAAAAATAAAACCCATAAAAATGGTCTATTAAATGCTTCCACCAATGAGAAAATGGAATTTTTGAATTTAATTACAAACCATTTGTGTTTATGGTACGTAATAATTAATATATAATGTTATTTTTCAAACTATTTATATTTATTGTACATAGTAATAAGTGATATAGTACATAGTAATTAATAATAGAGTACACAAAAGTCAATTCTTGTCATCATTACACAATAACAGGAAAGACATTTCAACCAATCATATTTGATTTAAAAATCATAAATTTAATTTCATAATGTTAAACTTTGGATAGATTTTAAATATTTTTAGTTAAAGCAAAACTAATAGCAAATGAATAAAAAACTGTTATATCATGACAGCTACAAATATAATATATCCTGGTATATAAGATATTAGATACTAAAAAATATACATAGAAACCAAAAGATAAAAACTCTCCATTATGAACTAAGAAAAATCAACAATAAATTTGTTTATAATAATACCTCTAACACGTATGCACATTACGTCGTTTCCCATGACAAAAGTCAAATATTACCTCTAAACATATGCACATTCCATCGTTTCCCGTGAAAAAAGTGAAACAATACCTCTAAACATATATGCACATTCCGTCGTTTCCTGTGACAAAAGTGAAAGGTAGGTTTAGATAAAGAGTTGTCCTAGTGAGACTTTTACTTGTTTGGAATATTTCCAAGCAAGAAACCTTTGGGAATATTCGAAGCAAGAAAAAGACTTGTGATGGTTGAACTTTTAATTATTTGGAATATTTCAATCAAGAAACCTCCAAGAATATTCCAAGCAAGAAACTTGTTGTTAAATGTTTTGATTAGGAGTGCTAATCCCCACCTTAGTAGTTTTTTTGGGCCACATCCTTTCCACCCATAGTGAGATACAAATACTGGTTTGGCCAAAAGGGGTGAGGGTTCAGTTGCAGCTTCTTCCAGTTTTAAGTAACCGCCTCAGCTATTCATCTTATTCATTGTCCCACCTCTTCATCTTATTTTCTTTAGTCCATCCATTCATCAATGGAAAACCTACCCACCGCACCGCAACATAAGGATGATGCTTTATCCTCTTATGCCTCCACCTCTTATACCAGATATGATGTTTTCATCAATCATTGGGGGCTCAATGTGGAAAACACCTTCATTAGCCATCTCGAAAAGCGCCTTCATGAACATGCATTGTGGTCGTTTCTTAACAGGCCTCAACTAGAAGTCAGACACAACATCAAGTCTCAAATCGAAGCCGCTATTCGAGTGGCTTCTCTGCACATTGCTGTTTTTTCTCAGACTTATGTAGAATCAACATGATGCCTAAATGAACTAGTCCTTATGCTCAAGTTCGAGGCTCCCATTGTTCCAATATTTTTCAATGTCGAGCCTTCTAAGGTCAGGTGGAATGAAAAAAAAGGAGCATGCGCTGAAGCCCTGAAAAAAACTCCAACAGAAGACAAACAACGACCCTCAAACTAATGGAGAGAAGCCATGCCATGCCTCTGCTACCATTCAAGGCTGGAGAGCTGCTCTTTCTCATGTCACAAATCTGATGGGTTGCAAATTGAAGGGCTTTAATGAGTAAACATTTTTAACTATTTCGTGTCCATTTTAGTTCCTTGATCAGTATTTGATATTAATTAAACTTGATTAAGTGAAGAAGCTAAAGTTATTAGGTTAACAATTATAGTTTTGGGTACTTTGAATCAGTGACAAACCTGTGGTATTGAGTATATCCTATTGCATGTGACCAAATTTGGGGATTTTCCATGTCACAAGTTTTGGGGATGTTCTGATGTTTCCACCATGTGGTTTTTCAGAATAATTCATAGTGCATATGTGTTGTTGTTAGATGTATTGTTATCCTTATTCCTCTACCAACACTTCATATTTACCTAGGTGTTTCTCATTCTTTATTCATCCAAGAACGAGCAGGAGCTCTTGGATGAAGTTGTGTGAATTGAAAAAAGGTCCAAAAACAACGCTTTTTGTGGCTAAATATCCCACTGGTTTGGATGATAAACTACAAGAATTTAAAAGTATAGTGCTTTTGTAGCAGGGGTAGGAGAGTGACGTCCATTCCAGGGTTGTGGGAATTGTAGGTGTTGGTGATATTGGGAAAACCTCTTTCGTGAAACATATCTTCAACCGTAGGTGCTCTAAGTATGATGGATCCTCTTTTATCTGATGTTAGTTAAACTGAAGCTATAAAATATCTAGTTGATTTGCAAATGAAGCTGATTAAGGACTTGACACATAGGAATATTAAAATTGAGATTGTGGACCAAGGTGTGATAATCCTTAAATGTTACTTAGCTTGTTGTAATCCAATGATAGTTTTAGATAATGTAGAGAAGGCCGATCAATTAGATGCATTCTTACCAATTAGGGATGTTCTTAGTTCCAATAGCTTGATACTAGTTACCTCTCGAGATAAGCATGCTCTCTTATGTTCAGAAATAACAGATTCATCAATTTAGAAGCTCACCGGGATGAATAGAGCACACCCCCAAGAGTTGTTCTGCTCATATGCCTTCAATCAGCTGCATCCACCACCAGGATTTATAGATCTAGTGGAACGGTTTGTAAGGGCTTGTGATGGATTTTCGTTGTCTTTGAAAGTTACTGGGGCTCTTCTTTGTAGAAGAGATGACACATATTGGAAAGAGATATTGAATTAATTTCACAAGATACCACCCACGGACATACGAGAAACACTGAAAAATAGTTATAATTCACTGGACCAGAGTACCAACAAATATTCTTAGATATGGTCTGCTTTTCTATGGGAGAAGATATGGATGTAAATGTGTTAGAAAACCTACACAGATGAGTCTAGCTAGTAAAGGTTGAACACACAACTTTATAGAGCAAAAATACTAAAATAATCGAAAGAGCAAAAAAGAATGATTGATTCAGAAAATAGGTTACAATGCTCATGATATAGCATTACTGGGTGAATATCCCAAGGTAATGCACCATAGTGGTGGTAAATGAGAGGACTTAACATCTACAAAAATTTTCAGAGAGAAATAGCCAGTTGCAGAGTGAAAGGAGGATCAAATCAGGGAGTAAATCATGCAGAAGAACTATCCAGTTGCGAAGTGAAAGGAGGAGCAAATCAGGGAGCAAATCATGCAGAAGAACTAGCCAGTTGTGGAGTGAAAGGAGGAGAAAATTAGGGATTAAATCATGTAGAAATGATCTTGCATGTAGTCCCATTCTCTAACTAAGTGTTCACATGTGCCAGTAATGAAGGTCCTAGGTGTGTAGTACCTCCAACACCCCCCATGAACACCAATATAGGGAAAAATAGAAAATGGGCCCTGGCAACTAAGGCTAAAGGTCACTGATAATACAGTGCAACTTGTACTAAAATTGAGAAAAGAGGGGAAACCTCGTGGGAAAACCCCCCCTTTGAAATGTAATGTAATCAAAAGAAAAGAGGAATAAAATATAGTTTCTAAGGAACTATGTCCTTCACTCTAAGACAATCGTGCAGAGAGTGAAACTTCTACTGAGTGAATGTCTTGGTGAAGATGTATACAGTCTGTTTTGCTAAAGAATGGAACTGCAAATCAATGACCTGATCATGTGCTAAGTCTCTGATGTAGTGCATATGGATCTCTATGTGCTGCGTCCACTACCACTATAGTGGATCCCTGCAAAACTTGAGAGTGCTCTGGTTGTCACACCAGATGACAGTGGGCTGGTGGAATTGGACGCCCAACTCGATGAGGAAGTGTTGTAGCCACAAAGCCTGAATGGTGATGTTGACTACTCCTCTATACTCGGCCTTAATTGAAGAGAGAGCAATAGTAGCCTGCTTCTTGCTCGACCAACAGATAGGGCCAGACCCTAGACTGAGTGAATATCCAGAAGTGGACTTGCGATCATTGTTGTCTCCCACCAATTAGAATCTATGAAGCCAAGGAGATTCAATGCAGTGCTTGATGCATAGTGAATTCCAAAGGTGATGTTTCCCTGCACATATCAGAGGATGCGCTTGGCAGCATTCTAGTGTAGCTCATGCAGTTCCTGCACGTATCTGGAAACTACCCCTACTACATATGAGAGACCTGGTCTAGAGTGGGTGAGGTACAGTAAGCTCCCCACTAGCTGTCAGTAGAGAGTACTATTAACTAATGGAGTGTCACCTCCATCCTCAAGGTAGACCCTAGACAGAAAAGGAATCGGTGTTGTCTTGCAGTAATTCATGTGAAATCTCTTGAGGGGATCCCGTGCATACTTAGCCTGAGATAGTTTGATGCCTGTGGCATCCTAGCTAATATCAAGACTAAGAAAGAAGTGTAATGGACCCATGTCCGTCATCAAGAACCTATCATGTAAGGTCCTCTTGACTACAACAATGGCTAAAGCCGAGCTGTCGATGATCAGGAGATCATCCACATACAAGAATAAGATGAGAAGAGAATCATGTGTCCTAAGCATGTAAAAATTCCGATTAGAATTAGATCTTTCAAAGTTTTGTGATAAGAGAAAAGAATCCATCTTTGCATACCAAGATCTCAAGGCCTGCTTAAGGTTGTAGAGAGACTTATTTAGTCTGTAGACCAAAGATGAATCCTGAATGAAAACATGTGGCTACTCCATGTAGATCTCCTCAAATAGGTCTCTCTGAAGAAAGGCATTCTTCACATCCATCTAATGTACTTCCCACCACTGGGCAGCCGTAATGGAAAGTTCAAGGTGTATGGAATCCATCATTGCTATTGGAGCAAAGGTCTCATCATAATCAATGCCATGCATTTGCTAGAAGCCTTTGGCTACTAGCCTGAATTTCTATCTGGTGATTTTCCCATCTACAACACTCTTGGTCCTGTAAACCCATTTGCCTCAGACAAGTTTCCTTCCTGAAGGAAGGGGGACCAGATCCCAGGTCTGGTTCTCGAGGAGGGAGGTGTACTCCTCCTCCATGATGGAGCCTAAAATCCTCAACATAAGACTGCAGATCAAAAGACTGAACAAAATGACAATTTTGGGATGGTGTTGGTTCAGTGGCAGTGAGGGGAAGAGGAGGCTCAATAAACTTTGAGCTAGTCCACCATGGATCAGAATTATCCCCCACAAGACTATTTCTAGCAGCTGGGTGGTCTTGTGCATATATATTACTTAAGCTCCATGTTCTCTCATTTATAACAGGGGAAGTTGATTCACTGTTGGAAGCCCGATTTGGGCTTGGATGTGGATCATCATATCCATGCACTGGATTTATATTTCAGGACTCTGTCTCTGCATATGCATGCTCTACCTCGGAATCTACATGCTTTGTATCTGCATCTGAGTGTACTCAGTCATCATCTTGGACATGAGCTAGATAAAAGGTATCTACATGTAGCAATTGAGGTGCATGCGAGATACTTTCCTCAAATTTGACACTTCGCTCAATGATGAGCTTGTCCGTAGAGGAAATCAGGAGTCGATATCCCTTCACACCATCAGGGTATCCAACAAATATGCACTCAATGGTTTGTGGATCAAGAGCTTTCCTCTTTCTAGAGGGGATCCTAGCCCATGCTCAGGAGATGAAAACATGCAAGTGGGTGACCTATGGTTTAGTGCTACTCCAAGCCTCAAAGGGGGTCTGATCCTTGACAAATCTATGAGGAGATCTGTTTTGGATGTAGTTCATAGCTTATGAGGTAGTGACTTAGCATGCAGCATGCAGGAAGCTATCTCTTTGAGAGATTGGTTCTTTCTCTCAGCAACTCTGTTCTACTGCAAAGTGTATGGAACTGTGTGTTGCAACTATATGCAGGCTCAAGGCAAAGGTTATGAAGTGTTGTGTTAACATTTTCGCCCCGCCATTGTTTGTAAGGAGGGCTTTGATCTTTCTCTCTGACTGTGTCTCAACTAGTGCTTTGAAATATTCAAAGTGAGCAAAAACTTCAGATTTGGCCTTGAGAAGATACACCCAAGTATACCATGAGAAATCATCAATAAATGTAAGAACATACCTTTCTTTGTTGATGTAAGGATGAGGAAAAAGGCATATGAGATCACTATGGATCAGATCTAGAGGAGAGGATGCTCAGTGAGTCTTGCTGGTGTCAAACTTTTCTCTAGGATGTTTTCCAAGGACACACCCTTCACAAACTCCTTTGGAGAAACTAATATTTGGCAAGCCTTCCACCATCTCATGCTTTCTTAGCTGCTGCATATACTTGTAATTTAAGTGACCAAACCTCTCATGCCAAAGCCTACTACTATCATCAACATGTGTAAGAGATAAGGAGGATTCAGATTCAATAAATTCAGAAAATGTATATAGTCTAGCTCCATTGTTTACCTCAACGATTTTAATTTTGGAGCTGCTATGTAGGTCATATATGTTCACTACATTGGGAGTGAATTTCCACTCTCTTTTCAGTGCCAGAATGAGTGATCTGATAAACTGAAAGCAGGTTTATTGAAAGTTTTGGAACATGAAGCACATCTTCAAAGCTTCCGTGTAAAAGTTCCACTCTTCCTTTTCCGGAAACCTCAATAGGTGATTCATCTCCCATGAGGATAGGAGGTCCTTTGCATGCATCCAAAGAGGAATAGACTTCCTTTGCAGCAACCATATGATGTGATGCACCATAATCTATAATCCATGCATCAGGGGAAGAGTTAATTCCAACTAAAGCATGAAAATTGTTACCTTTCTCCTGTGGTGGATCCTTAGTTATCTTCTTGGCGCCCTGAGGGATGTGGTCCCCAAGGTTGTGCTTCTGAAGGATTTCTGCCATTTGATCAATTTGTTTCTTCATGCTGGAGGATTCTGGATGGAATCCTCAGTGACAGTAGGTGCATTTATATCCTTTCTTCCCTTTCTCATTTCTGGAGCCGGAGAAGTCATTGAAGGGCTTGATGTACCTTTACTTCTTTGGATAGGAATGCAATTTTGCCTTGTATTTTTGCTACTGATTTGTCTGATTTGAATCAGATATGTGATTTTATTATGGCTGCCATGATGCACATAAAGTGCATGTGCTTTTGGAGGTTTGACTTCCCCATGCCAATGAGTTTATCTTGCTCAAAAGTGAGGGACTCCATGAACTCGTTTAGAGAAGGCATAGTGTAGGATTTACCTAAATATAGACACAAAGATGGAGTATTCTGGTTTGAGCTTTGACATAATAGAGAGAAATTGGCGACTCTCCTCCTTGGATCTGCCAATTCCACAACCCTTGAGTTGCAGCAATAGATAATTTTATTTGGTGAAGAAGTCTTGAATTTTGTCATAGCTCTATGGATCCAATGAGAGAAAATCCACTTCGAGAAGATTTCCTTTCATCTCATCCTGTTTCCTATAGAGTTCTTCAACCTTTTTCCAAATCTCATTGGGAGTACTGTAGGCAGATAGATGAAACTGCAACTCTGGGGAGATGCACATGCATATGGATCCGTGGGCCTCATCCATGCGGTTGAGGTACTTTGATTTCTCTATGGCTGAAGTGAGTTCCACTTCTGCAGCCATGGTAATCTTGTACAATCCTTTTTGACGAAGGTATCGAGCCATTTCATCCTTCCATTCGTGATAGTTGTATGGTGTTAGGATTGATGCTTTGGGAAACTCCATTTTCTATCAATCTTCGATCTCCAATTTGTAATACCTGCAAAATAAAGTACTGGTGCGCATTTTATCTAGCAACGTGTGGGCTCTGATACCATGTAAATGTGTTAGAAAATTTTCACAAATGAATCTAGTTAGTAAAGGTTGAAAACATAACTTTGCAGAGAAAAAAGACTAAAAGAATCGAAAGAACAAAAAATAATGATTGATTCAAAAAATAGGTTACAATGCTCATGATATAGCATTACTGGGTGAAGATCAAAAGGTAATGCGCCATAGTGGTGATCAATGAGAGGACTCAACACTTATAACACGTTCCAGAGAAAACTAGCTAGTTGCGGAGTGAAAGGAGGAGAGAATCAGGGAGTAAATCATGTAGAAAGGATCTTGCATGTAGTCCCATGCTCTAACTAAGTGTTCACATGTGCTAGTTGACGAGCCCCGGAAATGGGTAATTATATGGGTTAATTTTGCCTCTTAATTCAACTTAATCCACCATTCTCGTTATTTTATTACATGTTTTTTATTATCTTTATGCTAATAGAGTGAATTGGGTTAGTCATTATGCCATGAAGTCTAATGTGTGCTTTATGCAGATTTTTCGGTAAATTTTGGACAAATTCAAAGGATTTACGAGCATTTGGAAGCCAATATTCGAGGAAAACAGGGAAGAGGATTTGTAGGGGGGTGTCCCCTTCATTTATGAACCCTTAACTCAAATTCTCCATCAGAAACTCAGAGCACAAGCAACCACATTAGTGCATCTAAGGGGTAACCGAGCAAGTAAAGAAGGACTGCTATTTATCTGCAATTTTGGGAAGCTGAGCTCCTTGATTTTAGGAGATTTGTTGGAGGCTCAAGTTGTACAAATAGCAGGGCTTAGATGCTCAGTTTTTTTAGTTGGATTTTAGCTAGTCATTAGTAGAATTTTCGCACTTTTGTGCAACACTTGTTCAGCTTATTTTCGAGCTTCCTTTTTGAAAACAGTTTATGTAATGTGACTTTTATTTTTGATAATGGAGATGAAACAATTTTTGAGCCAGCACTAATCTCTTTCAGAGGGTTGAAGCTCTTGGGTTAGGGCCCAACCCAAGCTACCCAACACCTCTTGCCTTGTACTTATATGTTTTTAGCTTCAGTTCATGAGTTAATTTCTATTACATAGATTCATTTTACCTTGTTTATGATAGGTTGCTTTTGATGGTTTGCATAGCTGTTTTTGTTTCAGTTGCTCAAGTAGGTTAAAGTAGTGACAGGCTAAGATTCAAAATGGCCAACAACAGGCCCTAATCTCCTTCTCCCTTTCTGGGACTATGATTCAAGGTCAAGGCACTATTGCTGCCACCAAAAACACAATTTTGCTCTCCCATGCAATTGCTAGTGTGATGACTTGATTTGGAAAGATTAATGTATTGCTTCAGATTTCGTTGCCTAGATCATTTCCTATTATTTTAGAATAGATCTATCTACATTCTTTTTTGTTCAAAGGTTACTATTCAGCATTTTCTGTTTGTAGGTTAGAAATTAGGTCAAGCTAGAAAAAGTTATGTTTTGATGGTATAGTTAGCCCTTTCTTTGATCAGTTTTCGTAAGTAGATGTGTAGATCTCTTGCAGGGAACCTCAGCTCACCATACATCCATAAAGTAGCCAACATCAACTCCTCATAGATTTCCCAAGTCATTCGCAAAATTTCACCAATCTACCCTAATTTCTGCAGTTTTCTCCATAAGCTTCCCTCTTGACATCTGAACAAATCCAACCATAATGTTCCCTCTTGATCTTCCTTGACAAGCTCTAGACACCTCAACACCCTCATCTAGCCTTCAGTTACCATTTCCCATGCTTTTTCCACCTTCAAAACCTCCAAAAATAGGTCTTGGCCTCCTCATGTAGATCCTCTTGTAGATCCCCTATAGCCTCCTATAGAATTTCTTGTGAGTGATTTTTCAAAGTTTGATTGCAGGGGAAGTATTTAGAAGGGTACTAGGGGCTTCCTAGGACCTCTCTACACCTTCCTCCACCTCTGAAAAAACCAAATCCATCTTCCTTTGCCACCAAACCTCTGCACAATCACAATGAGATAAATTACAAGCATAATAATTTCACATAAAAACACTCAAAAGCACAAAAAGATGTTTTCTTCTCATTTCCTTTTAGAAGTAGCTTGAATAGATGTAATTGACATTTTCAGTAGTCAATGGCACTCATTTCATCAGTTTTCATCTCTTTTCCTGCAAAAGTAGGGTTAGTTGAAAAAATTAGGGTTTGCTAGGGTTTGTGTTACATTTCAGTCTTCATTCTCTTTTTGCAAGTAGAAAAGCCTTTGTAGAGTTAGATTTCATTCGTCACAGTGAAAAGCTTTCTCTAGAAATTCATAGAAGCTGGCTTGAGCTCCTAGTGATCTTGTGCCAACTGACCAAGCGACAGCCTGCAGTAAGAGCTAGTACTTGTGCATATAGCACCATCGCTTCCAAGTTTGTTACGAACTACCAGGTTGATAAAAGTAAAGTAGGAAGCCCTAGGAGTTGCAACATTATTGCTGCAATACTGGTGCTCACCACTAGTAATGAAGGTCCTAGGTGTGTAGTACCTCCAACAATGGATACAACAAAAAGAATATGGGGAGTGGTGGGTTTTTCAAATTTAGAGAGAAAGTTTCTTTTGGATCTGGATAACGAAAATCAGATTATTATGTAGAAGCTATATTGAGGAGGGTGTAGTCACCACATCTCATATACCTATGCTGGTATAAATGCCCCTATGCTTCCCTGTATTCTTGGGTTCCCCTAAAAATTTAAGTGTTTTGGAAGTGAGAGGAAGCAAATTGAAAACCTTGTGGCAACATGAATGTCAGGTACGCAATTTTGGGTGTTTATATTTCTTTATTTCAATCTCAATTTGTAGATGAAAATCATCTCGAAATCTCTCTTGCAGTGGAAATGTGTACATTGGAGCCACCTCTCCAGTTGTGAGAGTTAAACATCTACTCTCCAATTTTAGATTTTCCAAAGTCCATAGGACAACTAAAGTACCTTGAAAAGATTGTTGTGGATTATTACAAGACTATCCAACTCAAAAATTTGCAAGAATAATTTTTTTTATATGCGCTCTTTGACATACTTGGTCTTAAGACATTTCACAAGAATGAGATCTTTGCCTAATTGCCTGGGAAAGCTAACAAATCTTCAACACATTGATTTGTCTTATGCTACTAGTTTGAAGATGCTTCCCGATTCCATTAGAAAGCTACCAAACCTCCAGTCCATCGATTTGTCTTATTGTTCCTGCTTGGCGATGCTGCCGAATTCTTTTGGGAATTTGACTCAACTCAAACGTCTCTATTTGAAGGAATGTAAGAATGTGACCATTTCAAAAGAGACACTTGGAAATATTACCACGCTAGAATTCTTGGATCTTTCATGTTGTTCCAAGGTGAAAGAATTGCCTCCCCAGGTCGCACATCAATTATTCCTGGAAAAATTATATTTGTTCGATGTCGAGTTAAAAGAACTACCAAGAGACATTGGAGATCTATGCAAGTTGGAGGTTCTGGAGTAAGTGGACCATTTGTTGGAAGTGCTGCCATCTTCCCTCGGTTACCTCAATAACCTAAAGTATTTGTGGGTGAAAAATTGTCCAGGATTGAAATTCTTGCCGGATACTTTTGGACGATTGACTCAACTCACAGATTTGAAGTTGATTTCCTATGGGATACAAAAGTTATGACAGGATGTTCTCCTACTAAACAATCTTTAATACTTTCTCATAGAAGATTGTCCATTGGGTGAACTTCCATTTAAAACACCTGAACGAGAAAGAGAAATAGTAGCAACATTGAATGAATTGGATGACTCCAATGACGAACCTATGTTTGGCTTGATAGGCTCCAGATACTATATCTGTGTAGAGTACATATAAGTTAGGTAACCTTTCCTGAACACGTTTTTCGAAGCCTTCAGGAACTTTACTTGTGTGGCTGTAAGGAATTGAGGCAAGTAGGAAGGCTTTGTGGTATCTATGATGGTGAAAAATTAGATGAGCTCACCGGTCTTGAAACATGGACATCTTTGTACGGGTTGCATGTCGATGGATGTAGCAAACTCAAGAGAATACAAGCGTTGGAACACCCCCAAAGCTTAGAACACTAAATGTTATTAATTGTGATGAGATATAACTATTTCCATCTCTGGAACATTAGACATCTTTGTGGTCGTTGATAGTCGATGGATGTAGTAAATTGAAGATAGAAAAGTTGCTAGCTTTGGAAAATTTGTTATATGTTATATGTTGCTATATGTTGTTGATCTCGCTGAGATAGAAGAGTTGCCAGCTTTGGAAACTTTATGGTTGTTGGCGGTTCTTCGATGTCCCAAGTTCAAGTGCATGCAAGGGTTGAAGAAGCTCCAAAAGCTTCTAGAATTATATGTCACAAAATGCCATGAGATAGAAGCGTTGCAATGTGTGGAAAGACTTGGTGTATGGTACTGTCCCATACTGCAGTGACGCAGGAGAGTACTGGAGCAATTGCACCAATGATTGAAGGAAGATTTCACATATGTAAAAGAAAGCAAAATCAAGAGGCTCTGGTCCGTGCTTTCTGGAGCGAGAGAGTGTGATGGGGATAGCAAAACAAAAAACATGAAGAGCATGTCAAATTAAAACCATGGTATATTTTAATATTTACGTTGATAGGCATCCCCCCTATCGGAATCAGAAACTTAATCATTTTCTTAATTAATCTTTTTGATTGGATGGCTTGAATTGAAAGATGCCAGTATATTCTCGTAGTCATCACTAAATCAATGATTGAAATTCGCAACAGTAACTTTCTTGCATGTCTAGATCACATGTTTAAACCATACTTAAATTAATTTTTTACAAAGCATGATTAAAAATTTATTGTGCCTCTTGTTGATAACCATGTATGTTGATTAGTGAGAAATGTATATAAAAAATTATAACATATATATTCCAAATGGCATTAGTTCTAAAATGTATGTCTGTTTACATTCTTTAACTTATGCATCTTCAACCATTTTCCAAGGGTTTTTTCAGCTCTGGGAAATATATTTAAAATAAATTATAAAGCATATATTCAAACCCGATTTTGAAACATATGTCTATTCATATTCTTAAACTGATCCGGATTTAAACAGGAACGCAATAGATTACAAAGATAACCATAAATACAGAGATGCGATAACCATAAATAAAGAGATGCAACGGAAATAACACTTCATTTCATTAATGGA
>APFE030735063.1:20701-45208 GCA_000404065.3 Pinus taeda | reverse complement strand
TTAAATAAATAAATGGATTATTTTTAATAACTAACAATTGATTTATTTTATTTTTTACCTAGTTTAACTTAGCTCCATAAATATAATAGTAAATATGAAGAATAATGGTAATAGTAGGAAGAATATTAATATTTAATTAATTAATGGAAATTTGACAAGGGTCCTTGAGTCAAAAAGTAGTCGTTAGTCTTTTTAGCCGTTGGAGTCTCTGCTTAGACTATTTAACATGCTAAACTGGATCTGTTTCTTCAACTTGTCTTGACGATGAACCACACTAGTTGGTTCGAAATGCGTCGACAAATGATTAATTATGTCATTTCGCCGAAAATTATCTAAACAATGTTATGGATCACAGAAGTCTAAATTCCTTAATAAAGAGAGAAATAGTTATATGTGGTTCACCTAGTATTGGCTACGTCCATGAAGAAACAACTAGTCATTCCTTTTATATTTTTTTTTTTTTTGTAGGCTCGGGTGGGACTCTCCGATTTACATGTCCATTAAGTACCCCTCAACGGGGGAAGGGTAGCCCAAGATTTGAACCCAAGACTTCCGGTTTGGTGAGACTTCATTTCCACGGCCATTGCCACTTGAGCTACCCCATGTGGACAGTCATTCCTTTTATATTATCCATCGAAATGAAGGGATATAACCTACAACAAATCTGTTGTAATTTCCTCTCTGTTCTCACATAGTCTCCTCTCTCTTTCTTGCTCATAATACACACATATATCCAGTTGTAATACAATTCCCTTATATATATTTACGGAGTTCCATATAGGGTAAAAAAAACTTTAAATTAAACATAACTCCTACCGTTAGATCATCCACCTAATGAGCAACTTGAATTGACTACAAAATTACAATACTTTACAAGACAATTTACATCTATTTTTAGCTTCAGGAGTGCTACCCCCGAACACCTACCAGGGAGGCTCATAAAATCACCATCTCCCCCCAATGGCGATTACACAGGATACATTTCTTCCCTATTATGAACTAGGGTGCAATGCGAAGATACATATGAATAAAGAAGATAATCAGGCTCCACACCCAACAATCTCCCACATGGAGACTGATTATAGAAACTCCACTACTTCTTCATTTGCTAGACAATACCTCCATTTTTCATCTAGTTGTTTCTCATTTTAATCATCATACTTGAAGACCAAATGAAACTGAGCAGGATCCCAGTTTCTCCTTGGTTACAACCTTTGTTAGCATATATGCAAGATTCTGGTTAGTGTGTATCTTTTCTAGCTTCAATTGTCCATCCTCCAACATTGACCATATGAAATGGTACTTGAGATGTATAAATTTAGTCTTGTAATGAAATGTTGAGTTATTTGCAATATGAACGGCACTCTAGCTGTCATTGTATAACCTACCCAACTCTTGCTTCTTACCTAATTCATCTAGAAACCTTTGTAACAAAATCATTTCTTTACTAGCTTATGTAGTAGCAACATACTCTGTTTCTGTCGTTAAGAGTGAAACAACAATTTGGAATTTGGAAACCCAATTAATAGTTGTTACATCTACATTAAACACATATCTTGTGGTTCTCTTCCTATTATCTCTATCACCTGCCATATCCGCATCAATGTATCCCTATAGAGAAATGTTTGAACTACCAAAGCATAATGCTTTATCTTTGTTACCTCTCAAATACTTGTGAATCCACTTCACTTCCATCCAATGTTCTTTTCCTAGATTGTTCATGCACCTACTTACAACTCAGACTGCATGTGAAATATCATGTCGTATGTAGACCATTGCATACATTAAGCTTCCAATTGTTGATGCATATGGAACTTTAGACATATAATCCATCTCTTCCCTAGTCTCCGGACACATCTCTCCTTACTTAGTTTGAAATTGATAGCCAAAGCTGTAGTAACTGGTTTTTCATTCTGCATATTAAATGTTTATGATAGCTTTTGTATGTACTCACTCGTACACAATGTTAATTTGTGAGTTTTCTTGTCTCTAGTTATTCACATACCAAGGATTTCTTTTTCAGCACCCAAATCCTTCATTGCAAATGAATTTGCCAATTTTCCTTTGAGCGCATTTATTTCCTACATGTTAGACCCTACAATAACCATGTCATCTTCATACAATAACAATATAATATAGTTGTCATTATTTTTTGCTTTTGAGATAAACACAATGATCAGAGTGACATCTAGTATAACCTTGTTCAGACATAAACCTATCAAATTTTAGATACCACTATCTTGGAGCCTATTTTAAGCCATAAAATCTCTTCTTAAACCTACACACTAGTTTCTCCTCCCATTTGACTTCATATCCTTGTCGCTACTACATATAGATCTCTTCCTCCAAATCTCCATGGAGAAATGTCATCTTTACATCTAACTCCTCAATATGCAATTCTTTTGCTGCTACTAGAATTAAAATAGTTATGATTGGATTCATGTTAACAACGAGACAAAATATTTCATGAAAGTCAATACATTTGTTCTGTGCAAACCCTTTCACCAAATGTCAATCTGTATATCTTTTCCTACCTCCATCTTCTTCCTTCAACCTCTAAACCCATTTATTTTGCAATGTCGTTTGACTTGTAGGAAACATGATTAATTCCCAAGTCTAGTTATGTATCAAGGAGTCCATCTCTTCTTTCATGGACAACTCCCACTTCTTCCTGGTTTCTACTTGCATTTGTTCTTTATGACATTTTGGTTCACCAGAATCAGCCAACAATACTTAATATAATGGAGATTATCATTCATGGGGTCTACTTATCATGATAGGTCTTCTAACACCACTTTTAGGTGTTTGAGGTGCTGTTGTGGTTATTGTTGTTTTTATGGCTATTGATCATTATGATTTTTAGGCACCTTTACTTTTTCTGTGATCTCATCAAGCACTATGTATTCTATGTTTTCATTTTCCTATTTCTTTTCCTACATTTGATCGTTATGCAAAAAGTTTTCATTGACTATGAAATATTTTCTCCTAATGAATTTGTGATTTTCATAATCATATAAGTGAACCAAAATCATTAACACCATATCCAATAAAGGTACATTTATTTGATTTTTCCTCAAACTTTGTTCTATTTTCTTTATTAATGTGGACAAAGGATTCACAACCAAAAGTCTTTAAAAATGAGTAGCTTACCTTTTTACCTGTCCATGCCTCCTCTGGAATACCACCATACAAGGAACTTGAAGGCCCTCTATTTGTAGGATAAACAAAAGTATCTATAGCATCTACCCGAAATTGTCAAGGAAATCCTGCATGTAATATCATGCACCTTTCATGTTCCATGATTGTATTGTTCATCCTTTCTCACACACCATTTTCTTGTGGTGTTCCTGGAACTGTCTTCTCTCTGTGAATTCCATTCTCTAAACAATACTTATCAAACTCTTTACTACACTATTCACCTCCATTCTCTGATTTGATACACTTCAACTTAATTCATGTCTCATTCTCAACCGAAGATTTCCATTCCTTCAAAGTATCAAATACATCATATTTATTTCGAATACAATAAATCCATATTTTTCTGGTTGCATTGTCAACAAAAGTAGCATAATAATGAGAGCCACTGAGAGATGATACCTGATCAGGTCCCCATACATCTGTCTACACAGATCTAATTTTTCACTTTTCTTTTCTTTCCCAACTCTAAGAAATCCTACTCTCTTATCTTTTCCATAAACAAAATTCGCACAGAATTCCAAATCAACATGCTTCAAACCTGGTAACGAATTTCTTGAGTGAAGAAGCTGCATCCCCTTCTCACTCATGTGCTCGAGCCTATGATGCCACATTGTTGTATCTGCTCTTGTAGATGTTAAATCATTAACATAATTAGAACTACCATTGCATATATACAATGTACCAACCTTTTCTCCTTTTGTTATTACTAGGGCTCCTTTAGTGACCTTCTAGGTTTTATCTATAAAAGTAGTTACATAGCCTTCACCTCCCAACTATCCTATTAAAATTAGATTTTTCTTCAGATCTAGAACATGCCTTACCTCCTTCAATAGCCATTGATTTCCATGATGTTGTTTTATGAAAAAATTACTCATTTCAATGATTTTACAAGGTTTATAATCACCCAAACGAACCTGTCCAAAATCTCCTTGAACATAATCATGATAATGTTTCCTATTAAGTGTGGCATGGAATGATGCCCCTTAATCTACCACCCAGGAATCAATAATATTTTCTAATCAAAGAATTAAAGTGTCTTACAACACATCATCTGTCAAATTTGCTTCATTATTGATTCCTTATTGTGTGTCTCCTTCTCTTCCCTTCTAAGAATTACAGTTTTTCCTCAAGTGTCGTTTCTTCCTGCATTTCCAGCAAACTATCCCCAATCTAGAATTTGATCTACCTTTCTTTGACTTACTGCAATACTAGTCTCTTTCCTCTTTCTATTTTTCTTTTCCTAGTCTCTGCAGTCAAAGCATTACCTGATGCCTTACCAAAGCTTTTTTGACACATTTTCTCCCTAAGGATTGCTCCAACAACATCATGAAACTTTAAAGTACTATATCCAAAAACAGAGTTACTAATGGCCATAACTAAACCATTCAAACTTTCTGGAAATGAGTTCAGAAATAACAAAGCCCTAATTCAATCATCAAAATTTACCCCTACGGAACGTAACTAATTAGTGACCATCTTAAATTCATTTAAATGATCAACAACAGATCCACCTTCTGACCTCTTCATATTAAGTAAATGATTCATAAGAAATACCTTATTTGAGGTTGAGGTTTTTCATATAGTTTGGCCAATGCTAACATTAAACACTTTTTTGTCATTTCCTTTGAAATATTAAAGGCTACTGACACTGTTAGGCATAGTCGTATTGTTCCAAGTTCCTTTCTATCAAGAGTATCCCATTTCTTGTCTTACATACTCACTAGACATTTCAAAGTAGAGAAAAAAATGGCAGCATTGCAGAAGTATTTTACTGGCCGAAACTTTGTTAGGATGTTGGCAAGAACATTAGATCCTCTGCCACCTGCACCATTGCCAAACCAACCATCAAGAAGTAAGGCTTGTATACTCCTCTACCTACGTCTAGATGGCGTTGGGAATCTGTCTCCATAGATTATATGCCAGGCCTTCCTTCTACTAAGCACGAAAATTTTTTTGTTTTCTTTGTTGTCGACAGATTCTCTAAGATGGCCATCATCACGGCCTATAAGAAGAGTATCTCAGTAGATGAAACTGCTAAGATCTTCTTTCAGCGAGTGTGGGAACACTTTGGGATCCCACAATCCATTTTTTGAGATTGGGATTACAAATTCCTAAGTTCATTTTGGTCAAGTCTTTGGTTGATGCTAGATACAAAACTCACAAAGTCTACGATTTTCCATCCCCAAAATGATGACCAAACAAAGGTCGTCAACAGAATGATCGTACACATTATCTGCATTTACAACTCGAAGCATCCACACACATGGGATGAAAGTATCCCCTATGTCCAACATAGCTACAACAGAGCTCTCCACATTTCAACAGGCCACAACCCCTTTCAGGTAGGTTTGGGATTTCAGCCATTATGCCCCATTGATGTGGTCATACCATTTATAGCCACTCAGGTAGTTTGACTCAAGTGCAGTCCAAAGTTGAAAAGGCTAACAACTTGATTAAGCGCATTCAACACATATGCCAATAGGTCCATGATATATTGGATAGGTCCAATGCTAAGTACAAGGAGCTCCATGATCAACATCGATCGCTTCACAAGTTCCAAGTGGGCAACAAAGTTTGTCTCAATTTACATAAAGAGTGCATTTTTGGGCCCGATCACAAGCTTCACCCACTCTAATATGGGCCATACACCATCACTAAGGTTTTCGATGACACTACCTTTGAGCTCAGCATCCCACCATTCCTTGGTCTGCACCCAATGTTCAATGTAGATTGTTTTGGCCATACTTTTCACCATTGTTGGACACATCTCACATTGCAAAACAACTCACACCCACAGAGCTAAACCCAAACTGGTGGAACATGCCACCACTGATTGGATCATGGATATACAGATCAAAAGAAATTTCCAACAGAAGATCCAACTATATCGGGTTGTCAAAATTGGCTAACTCTTTCACCAAGGCAAGTGGCTCACCAAGGACCAAGTTCAACAAAAGTTTCCCCATCTCATGGAGGCACTCAATACAATGTGGATCATTTCCTCCTAAGGGGGGAGGAATGATCCAAGTGGATATTAGTGGCCACCTACCTATTCCACTTGAACTCCCAACACTATCTCCTTCATTTTTTCGGTTTCCTTAATCATAGCACAGTTTACTATTTTTGGCAGTTTTTTGGGTCCTAAACTTTTCGAGCCATTTTGGGGCCCTAAACGTCGTTTTTAGGGGAACTAGAGAGATTAGTAATGTCCCAAATTGGGTTCCTAATTTATTTTTCAGCCTTCTCTTCGATTTCTTCAAAACGAGGTATTATGAAAGCCAAATGGAGATTGTATACCAAAGTTACAACCCCTAGAAGTTGATGTACCAATTTACCCAAACGGGGCCCACAATTCTGGTGCTTCATCTCCTAGGGTTAGGTTTTTGGATGTTTAGGGTTTTCCATTGTTTCTAAATAATAAATAGGCCTTTGAGCCTCATTGTCACACATTTTAGAGGCATGTAGCCACCACATCTCTCCTTAGAGATAAGCTAACATCACCCGAGCTATCTTATTTCCATTCTACTTGTAAGCATAGTTTAATATTTCCATTAATGAAATGAATTGTTTTTTTCTACCACATCTCTATGTTTATGATTATATCTATAATTTGTTGTGTTCCTTCTTAAGTTCGGGTGACATATGCCAAGGAAAAGGTCTTGAGCCGCGAAATTGCGTAGTACATGCAAGTGAATCTGAGACCCAGGCAGGGGGAGCTCAAATCTGTCCATGGGAGTGTGAAAATAGAAAAATCTTAAGGATGATATAAGGATGAGTACAAATCCGACTAAGTGTAGATGTATTCTTGTAAAACAAGTGCATCAGTGGATCAAACTAAAGTAATAGAAAGCGTGCAAAGGGAGTTGTCGCATTGACAACAGTTGGTGCAAAAATGGAAAAAATCATGTGACGTTTGGGGAAGGAAATGTATAACTTGAAACAACACTTCTGCAAGTTAAAGCACTAGTGGATGTTCAACAAAATTAGCAAAACAACACTCTCACAAGCTAAACAAACCAAAGCGATAAAAAAAATAGCAAAAGGTAAAAACAAAACTCATCCTGAAAAGCGATGACAACACTCTAGAGGCTCCTCGATCTCCTAAGTAAGTTAGAGGTTTATGATCGAATATATAAGTGAGTTGTAGAGGCATCCATTACATAGACTTGAGCAAATGGAGTTCATGATGTGTATGCATGAGATTAAGGTCAACAACGACACTTAGCAAAAACTTATAAAGACGGAAATGTGTCAACTTCAAGAAGCTAATAATAGATTTCCTATTTCAAAAAGATGCTTTTCCTCTTAGCTTCTTACATTTTAGGAACCTTGTCATGCACTAACCAAAAATACTACACAGTTCTGGGGAGTACTGAGCAACTCTCTGATTCATGCAATGACAGATTCTAAGCACAGTATGGTTCTGCACAAATTTTTAGCTGAGGTGGCTATGGGTTTCTGCTCAAGCTCTGTGCAATTTCCCAATTGAAGACAAGTTTTCATCTAGGTTTGCACATATCTAGAGCTGAAGCTCAATGTGACATTGATCTGCACAATTATTGATAGCAATGCTCAGTCTTGGGCTACTCTATGAAATTCCTGAGAGGAAGGTTGGTTTCTCTCTAGGCCTACACAGTTTGCCAAGGAAGTACAAGAACTAGATCAACCAAGTCATAGGAACTCAGATTGTGGTTAGAGAGCAAATAAAGTAGGGAAACACAAGTTATAAAGTGACAAATAACTTCAAATGAAAGCACACGTATCTTATCAGTGTAAGAGAAGCTGCTAATATTTAAGTAGGGAGGCTCCAAAACAAAGCGAAGGCAAAATTTTGGAGGGTGGTTGTAGTCCCTACAACATCAGTGACACACTGGTAGAACTCTAGCTCTTTGTATGAAACTTGTCTCATGTAAAGTGAGTCTAACTCCTATGGAGGTATTGTTCGATTCCTTAATCATCATGGCTTCCTCACTAGCTTGATTTAAAGATGTAGTCTTAGCCATTCTCTTCATCGGTCAGAACACATACCAAAGAAAGTCAACTGAGATGTTTTGATTGGGGAAGAGAGGTATATTGATGCACAGTTAATGTACAATATCAAATTTTTAGTTTCATTTCTAGTGTTCCTCTGCTGCCAGCAAGCCTAGATAGTACCTCGGTGGAGTCACTTCAGGAACACAAACATTGCTTCACTACTAGCGACCCTAGATAGTAGTCCAATGGAGGTACTTGCTTCACCTCCCTATGCAAGAAGCCTTTCTCTTCTTACGCCTTTATTTTATTTTATTTTATTCATATTTTTCAAAGAACTCTGCATAAGCACTTATCTATTTCATGAGGTGGAAGAGGGAAACTAGCTTATTGAGAGAAGAATAGGTTGTCCCTTCATAAAAGGATATTATATATAACTTTTACATACTTGTAAGGTTTTCACCATCGCCTTACTCTACTTGACTAAGTTGACAATGGTTAACCGAATATAGAAAAACCGAATTGAGTAGGCGGTACTAGTTAAAAGTGCAACGGTTGTGTTTTCACCAAGACTCACTCTGAACATAGCATATTTTCCATCAGGTATCATTGACTAAAAGGATGAAATACATTCATAAAGAGAGGGTGATACAGATAACCAAATGTTTATCCATGTACAATTCCTCTTGCACTTCACCATGCTTGTCTCAAGAGCCAAACACGATTTCATGTGAGGTCAAACCTACGGGTGCATAAAAAGAAAACAATAAAGAGAAATTATAGAAGTAAAATGAAAGAAAAAAAAGCAGGCAAAGAAAACATGAAAGGAAAGTAGACAAGAAAGAAAACACTACTACTCCTAAGCTAAACAGTGCATGGGCTTACTCACATGAAGTGATATTTTCAATGCATCCACCAGCTCATTGGCTGGCCCATGTAAGTGAAGCCATGGTTGAAAAGAAAGATGTTTAGGTAAACCAACATGCAAGAAATATAAAACAATGAAAACCAACAAGCTCTAAGTTTGAATCCATCCATAAAAAATAAAAAAGTAAAAGTGCAAAACAAACACTCTACAAACGTATCATGGTGTAACGGTGAACTGTGTGCAGATGATGAACATTCACAGACTTTTTATCCTTGCAAACAAGAAAACATGTAGAAAGAAGAATAATTTCTCTTCGCAACATGACTTTCTATGTATGACTCCTCCAATGCATGACCGATAGGATCGTGTGATTCTGGAGGAGAGTCCAAGATGTGCGTATCAGGTTCATTTTCAATGTGTGCAACAGAGTGATGAGGAGCTTGAGGTGGGTCAAAAAATTACTAATGGGGAGTGGAACTAACCTCAAGATAGTGAGGACTTGACATAACCATGAGCTCAAGCTTAAGTGCCTCGACATCTTAAGGGGTTTCTACTTCATCAGCAGGTAGATCATCAAATACCGGTGGCTTGGAAGGATCAATAGCAAGTGAATCAACATCGTGGTCAAATGAAGGAGTAAAGAGATCATGATAGCCATGATCATAAAATTCGAGATGTACATCGACATCCTCATGGTTTGAGAAATCATACAGAGGGGTTGATGAGAAACATAAATTTTCACCCTATGAATTTTTGGAAATTAAAGATGAAAGATTGAGTGGATTCAAGAAGAAATATTTGTCCTCACCAGAATCAAATAATGGATTGACATCCTATGTGCCTTGTGAATGTTTGGAAATAGAAACATCCCAGAATGAATTTTTAGGGGACAAATTAGAGATGGCAAGATCACAAAATATGTTAGAATAGAGTAGATGTGGTGTAGACAAAAGGAGGTCATCCTTCACCATAAGTTTTGTTTTAGATTCCCACACATACTTATAAAAAATTACACCGCAGGTTGGATTCTCAACGCCAACTCCTTTGACAACTTGATCCTTCTGAACCTCACATGCAGAGTCTAGAACGGATGAACACAAGACACAAAAATTTGTAGGATCAAGAGAATGAGAGGATGAAGGTTGAGAAAACAATTTCACACAACAATCAACAGGCTTGCAGTCCAAATCTACACATTTATCCAGAGCGAGTGGGGTGGGAGGAGGTGATAGCTCAAAATAGGGGTTTGTAACTTCTCCCACTTCATCCTATGGAGCTAGAGCTATTTGATGAGGAGACAATAACCAGTCTCCTGCCAAAAGCAACCTCGTCCATCTTGGGTTTGGAAACTCTAATAGCAAGGTATACTAGGATGGGTTCGAATGATTCTAACTCATGATGATTTTTAGATACGTGAAGAGGATACCGAAATCATTCCTTGAGAAATTTCCAATCAACTTCACCTTCAGGTATTTGAAAATAAATATTTTGGAGGCACTCCCAAATTTGCCAAAGAGATTCATCAGGTGCTTAGTATAATTCCATATTTTTTTTATTGAGTGCTTGACAATCATAATGATAGAAATCACAACCTAACTCTATGACCATGTGATCAAAAGAGTGAATGAAGTTTTTTGACAATATGTGACATCATTGTTGTACGTGCCTTTCAAACATGTACGCAAACAACCCATAGGCAATGTTGTCTGAGGGGACTTAATTTCTATGACAAAAGCTTGAGAAGGAAAATGCATGCCTTAGCAGGGTTGCTCGACTTCACCATCATACCTAAGATGTGACAAGTCATCAAGGACATCCTCTAACACTTTGAAATCATCTCCATGAGAAAAACATGTTGGACATGTGATTATAATGTAATTCATGAATGATGTGTAGAGATTCAAAAAATACATTGATGACTCAGCTTGTCATATGGCCCTCATTCTAGTGACATAAATGTTGACAGTGTTGGACCCACTAACATGTCAAGTGATCTCCCCTATAAGAAGTCCCAACTATATCTCAGACTATTTTGAATAAGAGTCCCTACAGTGGGTAGTACAATAGTTCCTTGACCGCGATAGCGCGTAGAGGTGAGTATGATAACTTTGTCAGAAGCAAATGTGTTACCCTCTAGTGAGTCAAGTGAGATGCATGCGAGTTCTAACACACAAAAGGGGAAAATGAAGTGTGTCCCTTAGAAGCCTGTAATAGTACGCACCTTGAAAGGAACACACAAGATTAATGACATCACAGCTGGAAGCAGAATAGTCCAAAATCCAAAGTGATAGGTTAATACAACAACATGTCTTCAACAACATTCATACAATAGTATACAAAATAGTTCATACACAAATGCGTAATTGAAATAAGATACATTTATAGAGTAACCAGAATAGTAGAAGTACAATAAAAACATATGCATGAAAATGTGTTTCCTTAGTTATATATACTAAGTGAAAGTTCCATCCATACATACACCATTGACAGCCACTAGTCCTAATAGTGGAACATTACAGCCAACATCGCCTACTCTTGCAAAGAGATGTACTTGCTCTACATTGTGGAGAAGCCAAGTCTCGTCACAATACTCTCCAAACCTTCTCTAAGTAATTCCTAACCAAAATCATGGCTCCCAAAAGCCTCTCTATGAGTTATGAGGTTCTATTTATAGCCTAGGGTGGGGTGACCCTTGACATTCTCCTTTGTGACTCTTTGTCTACCCTCATGACTCTTCAACTTTTTTACAAAACTCATTACATTACATAGTGAATTTTCACATTCCACTGGTGATACTTGGAATTTCACTTACAAAAGAGACTACAAATAATACACACTTTCCATGTGTGCTAGTGTGAGACAAAATAGGCTAGGGATAGCCTAACAGGACAAAGCACTATGACTTTGAGGCTTGGGAAAATACCAACACGGAAACATCCACTTGATCCTTCTCGGTCATGTACTGATGCCAAGCTTGCCATTGTGTTGTGATGTCCCCAAACTTCTTGTTTTTGGTTTGTTGAAAGTGGACTCTTTCCTCCATGCCATCCGGGCATATGGTCTTCGAACCTATGACCATCTCATCCTAAGGCATACACAACATTTTCCTAAGTATGGTTGAACCAACAACGTACTTTTTCATGTTGTCTATGCTCAGATGCAAGTCATAACTAGTGGCCATGTGCATCAACCTCTCCATGCACCTACCATACTATAGCTAGACTTGGTTCTTATGCTTAGCCTTGGTGATGGAACTTGCATTTGTTCACTCCCTTCTTTAGTTTTTGGTTCTTCCAGCTCATGAACTTGTATCAACATTGTTTCTTTGTCATTGTGCCTTGCCTTCGTTCTTCTTCTTGTTTCTGCTTCTTAGATCTTGTTCTTCCTTTGACTCTTATTCTTCTTGCTATGATCTTAGTTTTGCTACCTACAAGCTCCTTTCTTTCCTCTTTCTCTACTCTATTCTCTTATCCTGTGCTTCCTTTTTCTTCTATTGTCAAAGCATTATGCTTGAAGACTGAATGAACTTTCACTCTGTAGCTTTGTTATCCCTATGTTATGTCAGTAATTTCCTCTTTCCCTGATCTTGTATTGGCTTCCTACCTTCTTCCACTACTACTAGTTTGCTGCCATGTTAGTGTTGATTCCTTTTCTATAAATAGTTGGGCATCTGGATATATTGGCAAGTAAACTAATTCTTACTCAACTTCTTCCCTAGTACTTCTTTCAGTGGTCACTCTTGAAGCACCTCTCTTTGGTGCCATGGTACAATGAATGCTGGAGAGAAGTGTTTCATGAGTGTGGTACCTGTGGGACAGACCCGACACTCATGGCAAGAAATCATTAGCTCTTATAAATTTAAATTTACAACATGATCAAGCAACAACCAGGTAATCAGATGCGAGTAAATATGTAGTTTAGATAGACAAGGGTTGACTGACGAACTATGAGAATTGTGCACTGCACAGTCTCGACAACGAGTGTGGAATCCTACTGATTGGAACTTCACAATAAACAGTTCAGTCTAGGACAGGGCTCGGGTGATACTACAAATTTTGTAGTCTCAGTGACCATGATGGGAAAATGGCTCTTGGAACTGTGTAGTGCATAGTTGGATCTAGACTAGGACAAAATTTGTGGAATTCCAGAAGCCAAGGTAGAGGCCTTAAGCTACTATATTACGTAGTGCGTGCAAGTGAATGTGAGACCCAGGCAGGGAGAGCCAAGGTATGCCCATGGGAGTGTGCAAACAAGAATATATAAAGGATGATACAAGTATGAGTGAAGATATAACTAAGTGTAGATGTATTCATGTAAAATAAGTTTAGCAATGGATCAAACTCAAGGAACATGAAGTGTGTGAAGGGAGTCACTGCATCAGCAGCTGTTGGTGAAAAAAAGAAGAAAATGAATGTGACGCTTGGGGAAGGAAATGTATAACTTGAAACAACACATATTCAAGTTAAAAAAAAAAAAGTTAAAATGCCAGTAGTCATTCAACAAAACAAGTGAAACATCACTCTCAGAAGCTAAATAAATCAAAGCAAGAGAAAAAGAAACAAAAGGAAATAAAAGCAAAACTCACCCTAAAAAGCATTCACAATGCTCTTAAGGCTCCTTGACCTCCTAAGGAAGCTAGATAATGATTATCAAATGCATAAATCTATTCTAGAGGCATCCATTACAAGATTTGAAAAAATGGATTTCATGATGTGTATGCTTGGGGTTAAGGATAATAACGACACTTAGCAAAAACTTCTAAAGATGGAAATGTGTCACCTTTAGGAAGCTAGTAAAATATTTTCTACTTACCAGGGATTTTTTTCCTCTTAGCTTCTTCCTTTTTGAGAACCCTTCCATGAAATTCCCAGAGAAGTTACATAGTTTTGTGGAGGTCCTGATAACTCTCTGGATCATTCATTGACAGATTCTGAGCATAGTATGGTTTTGCACAATTTATGGGCTAAGTGGCTCTCAGCTGCATCTCAGGCTCTGCACAATTTTCTAGTTGAAGACAAGCTATTAGCTGGGTCTATGCATTTGTGGAGCCGAATCTCACTTCTGGGTTGATCTATGTAATTCTTGAGAGCAAGGCTCACCATTGGGCTACTCTACTCAATTCCTAATAGTAAGGTTGGGTTCCATCTAAGACTGTAAAGCTTTCCAAGGCAGTGCAAGAACTAGATCAACTAAGTCATGGGGGGTTATCTTGTGGTTAGATAATGAATCAAGTAGGAAAACACAAGCTAAAAGGCAACATATAAATTCAAATGAAAGCATAAGTACCTGAGGAGTGCAAGACAAGATGCTAATATTTAAGGAGAGAGGCTCTGAAACGAAGAAACGTGAAAATTTTGGAGGGTGGTTGTAACTACTACAACACCAACCAAGGATCCAGGACAACTAACTAAACCCAAGTTGTTCCAAGACTCCAGAGAATTTTTCAAACCAAGGCCCCGAGACTAATAAATCAACCTAAGCTAACGAAACATGATAACCAACATAAATTAAAAAAATTAAAATAAACCCACAATCTCCATGGTTATCCAAGACAGCAAGGATAGGAAATCAATTATCAACCCCAACCATCCTCCATGCTAATGATAGATCACAACTACTAAATGAAATACATAGGCCATGCATACCAAAACTAGTCTGGAAAACATATATGTAACTCAATACCTACAAGAAAATCTCGATGTAGTTGCTAATCCCAATGTCCTCTTGCACTTTCCTGCTCTTCTTTTTCCATCTTGCTCCAAAAAATCCAAGTATGCCACACCCTCCAAGAGTGCTTAAAGTAAACTCTAACTATTGAAGAGTCTAAGAGAGAGATAATAATGAGAGAGATCCAACATTCAACTAAAAAAGGGTTACACATACCAAGCTTGTCAACTGATCCTTAGAAGCCTTTTCATCAATGAGGCCTTATTTTCTTTATTTTCCATTATTTTCCTTCAATTTCCTCCTCACATGCAATGTGTGACCTTTCACCATACTTTTCTCCTAATTTCCTTTATTTTCATAAATAAATGTGCTAAAAAATTCCATTTTGCCTTTTAATTCCTTTTCCTTAAACTTTTCCAATCTCTTTAGCAACATTCACACTAGGATTGCCACCCCAACATTCATCTTGGAATACATGTCCCTTACTAGTGGCCATATTTTTCCTTTACTAACTTTTATTACATGAACTTTTCACCAGGGCTATTATTGAACCCTACCCTTGGGGAACACCATCCTCAGTGTTAAACAACACCAAGAGCTCAACAAAACCATTTAAAATGAATCATAATGCCCATGGAGCTTTATAACTTAGCTCGTTGAAATATTTACAATGAAAGACCTGCTCAAAAGCAAAACATCATGAAAATATGACAACATACCGCATACTGGAGCTTTATACGACAACTCATTATGATATTTACAATAACCACATATACACATATGCACATTTTCTAAACCAACAAATAAAAGGATACAATGCATGTATAAATCAATAAGGGAATCTAGAGGCTCACGCCTCCACCCTCAAAGTAATACTAGGATTCACCTCCTTCCCAGGAAGTTTAGGATCGATTATCATAGTCAAAGTTGCATCTAATGTCCACCACCATAATCATGCACCACTTGTCCTCTTAGAAAACAATTATCGACTAATTGTTCCAAGGTGCACTCCCAATGTGCATCTAATTCCATCTTGCAATGTTAATGACCAAAATAAACATATTCATGACCTTCCCTTCCCTACTACAGAGTGCCTTAGGAAATCTAGCCACCCCCTTTCGATGTAGTCACTCACCTTCCAGGTTTCCCGATATCCCCTCTCCTGGGTGATCTATCCCTTGGAAATGCTTCCGCACATCGAAAGATACAAAACCAAGGCATATACCTACCCCAAAACCATCATACCAGTCATAGCATGCTTAGGGAAATCAATGGACATTATTGGGTACCAGTGTCCCATAATGTCCGTACTCCTAAAGTGATTTACCAGCATATTGATGCATGTTCCAATTTCTTTTGTTTTTGTTTCTAATCCTTGCAATCAATTTCAACCACCCAAATGGGAATTTCCATGCTTCCTGCACCAAGCACATAACTTCCACTATATTCAGAATAAATTGAAATAACTTCAAACTATAACTCATTGGTAGCTCATCAATAAGGTAGGCTTGCAATCATGTTTACTTCCTCTCACAAGAAGTCAAACTAGAATTTTTTACCAAATCAACATGTATAAAAATATTACATCAAGTTAGCTTAAAACACAACCATCATAGATAAAAATCATGAGTCACATGCAGTCATCATAAACTGAGGAAACTGAGTCACATGCAGTCATCATAATGATGTAAAGTATAGATTATGAGGAAACTGAGTCTAAATTTCTTAAAGGTGAACTAATCAAAATCTAAGTTAAAGGAAGGAAAAACAAATTATCTATCCTATCTTGTCTTTTATTCCTAAGTCAAAAATTAAGAGGTGAATTTGTAAGGAAAATTGAAATAATTACAGAGAATGAAACTAAATAAAGCACTTTTAGTTGTCCAAGGCTCCAATTTTGGAAAGATAACTTTCTTGAGATGGAGAACAAACAACTTACTGTACTTTGCAATTTAAAGGACTAAATCAAATATGTAGGGAGAAACTAAGTGATCACAATCCTTGTGTGAAATGAATATTTATTCATTTAGTCTAGGGTTGGTGTCAGCTTGAAATGGTGACCAAAAACATATATCCACACAGTGCATTAGCAATCTAAACTAGGAAGTAAATAACAGAGGAAACCATCAGTAAGTAAACTAATCAACAAGGCATTCTTGTTACTTTTCCACCTTACCTTGTTAAAGCAAAAAAGGTTTTAATTTATGGAATAGATAGAAAAAACAAGACTGCACCATCGAATTCTAACATTATGCTACTAAACAGAATTCAAAGGAAACAACTACATGAAGAATTGAAATGAAACAACTACAGGAAACCACCCTAAATTACAAACACTGCTAAAAATAAATAATGAAACTAAACTAAATAGTAAACAAAATAACAAAATAAAAACCTATTTTAGTGCAGGGGCCCTCTGCAACTGATTGAGTTGAGCTGCTAACTGGCTGAAGATACTCTTTCAAATGATCACTTGGTCAAACACGACTTCATATTATTAACATGAAAATAAGTTTCAAAATTACAGAGCTGTAAGCCTGAGCCTGATACATGAAGAAATTAGAACTACTTCTCAGTTCTTTACAACTGATATTTAAAGGAAAACTCATAACTGTCTTTTGAGAGAATTTAGCTACAGGTGGTCCACATATTACAATAGATCTACGTGTATGGGTGATTAACTACAGGTGACTTTAAGTAAGCAAGGTATTTGTGTGAAACTATTATCATTGGTGGCTGGTTCAAGTAAATGCTACAATAAAAATGTTGGATTTATTAATTGGCCATGAATAATGGACACAGAGTCCCATTTCTCCTGGGTTTCTTCATTTGACTCCACCTTTGACTATGGTCTTGATCTGGCTTCTTGGCGATTTGGGCTGATTGACTAGGATAGGATCCATGTCATGACCATTCCAGAGATGCCCAAGTGGCCAGTTTCCTCGTTTGACACTTGTAACCTGTTCAACCATGGAAGTAGCTATGGAACAAACAATTAGCTACAGAATGGGCTACATTCCGTAGCTAAATTGCAAAAAATTATTTCAAATGTAAAAAACATAAAAGTATAACATGTTAATCATTTAAGGTCTTCCTTGACACAAAATATATCATTTATTAGTGATGGGGATCTATCTTTTATGGAAAAACAAGAGAAAGAAGTGAGAAAATTTGTAAAGGGGAGAGTAATTCTGAGAGCCAACATATGCCCACTACAAAATAATTTCATGTCACGATGCAATTTTGCCAAAACTGTGAACTCTACTTTCCTATTGCATCTGCTCAAATACCTATGCTAGTACATCTCAATTTCTTCTCTTGCTCCTTTTTGAAGTTACAACCATCCTAGGTTTCTTCATGAGAAGTCTATATTTAAGGTTGATCACTGTCTTGTTAAAGTTTTTATTCTTCTTGTTGAACTTCCTATTTTTCTTGTACCATAGCCCTAGGTGCAGTATTATATTTCCATGAATGGCTTTATCCAATTTTCTTTGTTCCTTCAGGGTTTCATTTTCTTTCTTAATATGCCTGTTCAATATCTCCAACTCATATATTTCTTGTTTGAGAGAGTCAATCATAGGTTCTTGTGGATTGATAGGTTGTTCTGGATTAGCTGAGGAACCTAGATCCCTTGAGGCATTTTTCCTTTCTAGTGATTCTATGTAATCATAAATTTGTTGTTGTATTGTATCTATGTCTAGGGAGCCTCTGCTGGGGCCCTTCAAAATATTGTCTAGGAGAGTTTTGAGGATTGTATGTAAATGGAACATTTTAAGGAGATGATACTAGGGTTTCTCTTTCCAGATTAATGAACTCTATTTCCTTTGATGATATCTTCTTTACCATACCTTTGAGCCTAGAGCTCCTTCTAAGTTTTAGGGGTTTTATGTTCTCCTCCTTTGCACTCTTTTTCTCTTTTCCTATATTTTCCTTCCCCTTGATTTGTCTTCTAATCTCTGTCAAATTTTCAGAGATTGGTTGTTCATCATCTGGTTGTAATGGAGATTCAGGTGTGTTCTCAGTAATTCAACCAACTTTCTTTTTTATCTTCTTCCTCTGCTTGATTTGCTTTCTGATCTTTGTTAATTTTTCAGAGATTGGTTTGTCTTCATCATTTTTTTGTATTGAAGGCTCAGGGTTGCTTTAAATGGTTAGATTATTCTTCTTTCTCCTACTCTTTCTGACACTATATTTTTCAGGAGATTTTGGTGCCTCTTGGAAATGGTTTCTTATCATAAAGTTTTTCGAGGTGTCCCCTATTCTCTTTAAACGATACTCAGCTAGTATTTTGACCAATCCGTGATGCTACATGGTTGTCTCCATGAATTCTATTTTCTTCTATACATTTGAAGCCATTCGCCTTAGATAGTTTAGAAGGAAGAAAGGGAGGTTGATGTTTCCATTTTATAGAACGTTCATCAATAAACGTATATGATAAACATACATACATCTGAATCTTCCTCATAGGTAATAATTTTTTGTAATATCAAAAGCATGCTTCTCCGTTTACTTTTAAGTGATGAAATAGGAATTCCTTTCCTAAACACAGTGACATCCACACCTAGGTTCCTGAGGAATACCTTCCATGATTCACTGTGAAATTATTCGTTTTTGAACCACCTCTCACCATGTCTTGGCAGTTTTGTAGCCTCTACTATGTAAGATTCTGATATTGCAAACTTAATGTCCCCATTCTCTACTTTTGTACCATCAAATGGTCTAGAAAAAGATTTCATGATCTCCTTGTGATATCCATCGAATTTTTCAATGAACTTGAGCCATCAATATTTTGCAGCATCTCCTTGAGTTGGGGGTACCCTTCCATAAATTTTTCCCCTACAGGCTCTGCCTTGACAATGAGTCCCATGGTCTCCATTTTGTAGAATTTGCTAGCCTCAGAATTACTCTCTGGATCTCTGAAAATGGACTATTTGCGGCTATGGTGAAAAAGAACTATGAGGTTGTGTGAAACAAGTAGAAGGTGAGGGTTTGAAGAGACATGAATACATTGGTTACATCGTGGTTGTGACAATTAATAGATGGAGTTATTAGGGACTATTTAAGTACAAGGTATGGAGAATGTAGCGGAGGTATGATTAAATCATTATAGACCATTAGGTATTGAATGTGGAATATGTGGCGGAGATGTGGTATCATGAAGTGGAAGGCAAATCAAATGATAACTTGTTAAGGAGACATATGATCATTCACATTATACATGAATTATGTTTATGACTTGCTGTTTGAAATAAATTTGCATTTTTACCTTAGAACTTAATCTTTTTCTTGATGATTCTTTTGGTGTTGATCCAAAGGTATTTTGAGCATGGTTGATCTCCAAAACTTGATTCTTCAATTTTCTTGCATTCATGATTTATTTATGAGCTGTAAAATTGTGCCAATGCTGATAAGTAACTTGTAGCTACAAAATCATATTAGTTGTGGAATAGAATTAGCTCGAGAACATGAAAAATAAAGTGAAATAAGGTTTATGGATCATGAAATGGAAGTGGCTATGTAAGTGAAATGAAATGAGATGTAAGACAAGATGATAAGTGAAATGAAAAAATGGAATGAAAGCTATAAAAGAAAATTTTTATTGATGAAATATGATAATGAGATGAAGTGAAACTGCAAAAATAAAATGGAGTGAGGTGAGATGAGATGATGAATTTACAGAATCTAAACTATAGAGTGACTATAGCTTTTCGTCACTACTTATTACAGAAATAAAATGGAAAATATAGGGTGTCAGAAACCTCTGATTTTCACCCTGTATTTTATGTATAAGTATGCTAGTCAATGATTGGTTTTCAACCTTACACATTTTTTTTTTAGGAAAAAAGGCCAATTTAGTGGAGAAGAAGAATTCTTCTTCACTAGCTTCATTTCAGAATTGTCTTGGAAAATCTTAATGAACTCCTCTTTTGAAATTGGCTTCTGATCTATCTTTAATCTATGACCATTCAAAAGAAGAGGAGTTTCAATTTCATCTATTGATATTATCCTCTTCGCTCCATTACTGAAGACTTTTTCAATCTCATATGGCCCAAGCTAATGAGTTTGAAACGTCCCTTGAAAATATTTAAAATTTAAATCAAACAATAACACCCAATCTCCGACTTGAAATCTCTTGTCCTTGATATATTTTTCATGCCATTTAGCCCTGTGTTGTTGGACTATACTAGTACTTTGAAATACCTCTTTCCTAATTTCATCAAGTTCATTTAATTGCTCGAGCCTATGCTTTTGTGCCTCTGATAAATCTAGTCCCAATTGGACTGCCTTCTTGAAAGTTCTGGTTTGGAACTCTATAGGGAATAGAACTTGTTTCCCATAAATAAGTCCATAGGGTGTATGTCCCGTTGTGTTCCTCCATGTAGTTCTATAGGCCCATAAGGCTTCAAGAAGCCTTTCTTCCCAATTTCCTCTAAGTAGATGCACAGTCTTAGTGAGGATTCCTTCAATCACTTTATTTGTAGATTCCACTTGACCATTTGCTTGACGATCATAAGGAGTAGATTTCCTATGTTTGATATTGTATTCCTCCATAAGCCCTTCCACCAAGTTAGATGTAAATTGAGACCCATGATTTGTCACAATTTCTCTTGGAACACTAAAACTATTGGGTTGTGTTATATTCTTTCCATGACTAGCCCATGTAGTTAACCGGGGGGGTTAGAGGGGGGCGGAGCCCCCCTTCGTTGTGCCAATTTTGTAGTTGTGGGGGGGGGGGGGGTCATAGGGCATTTGAGGCATACCCATAAGCCCACTTTATGGGGTTCGTGGCAACTCCCTTGAAAAATTTTCTTTCAGACCCTATGATAGGATGGGTGGACCAACCTATGGTTTTGTCCACGATTTTCACACATGTTTTTTGGGACGCGATAGTTTTCAGTCCATGGTATTGGACACAATGGTTTTTCATCCATGGTATTGGATGCTTCGGCATGTATAAATATGTGTTATAACATTGAAAGGAAAATAATGAAAAATCAAGCTGGTAGTCTTGGTTTTGGGATCAAGGGGAAAATCTATGTGTATATGTGTTTTATGTGTTATTCTCTCGCATTGTTTATTTTCTATGTTTTAGAATGTGTATGCAGGTAATTTCTGTGTGGGGTTAAAACCTACATTTAGTATCAGAGAAATTTTGTCTTTAAGGGGACGCCTTTGTTGCTGAGGGGTTTTTCTTGGGCCTATGGTAGGCCCTATTCAGTGGGAGATCTGTGAGATTGATTCTGGTGGTGAAAGAAGATGGCGAGCAGTGGAAAGATAGAGATCGAGAAATTTAATGGTCAGAGTTCTGAGTTGTGGAAACTCAAGATGGAGGATATGTTGGTGGATAAAGATTAGTGGACTGCAGTAGGCCCCAGTATTAAACCAACAGGGGTGTTCGATGAAGAATGGAAGAAGTTGGATCAGAAGGCAAAGAGCAGAATATGATTGTGTGTCTTAGATTCAATATTGTTGAATGTATCAGGGGAAGCTACAGCGAAGGCTTTGTCAGACAAATTAGGGACTTTGTACCAATCTAAGTCTCTGGTGAATAACTGTTCCTGTGGAAAAAGCTGTATAACCTAAGGATGAAAGATGGAGACTCAGTGACAGAGCATATAAATGCATTTAATACTCTGGTAAGTCAGTTAGCATCTGTTGATATTAAAATTTCAGATGAAGATAAGTGCATCAATTTGTTGTGTTCTCTACTAGATTTATTGGATAGTCTGGTTATTGCAGTAGGTAGCAATGCAACTGCCTTGCAGTTTGATGAAATAGTCTCATTCTTGTTAATGGAGGAGATGAGATGGAATAATATGGAGAGCCAGAATGGTGATGCCTTGTCTATATGAGGATGGTCCCAAAACATAAACAAAAATAAGTCATTGAGTGGGAGATCTAAATCTCTAGGAAAATCTGTAAAGGTGGTGTGCTAGAAATGTAGAAAGGAAGGGCACTAAAAAATGGATTGTGAATCTAAAGCTCCTAATAAGGGAAAGGGATCTAATGATGCTCGTTCCGCACAGGCAAAAACCACCTCAGATTAAGGTGGGGATGTGTACTTGGCTTCTTCAAGTACAAATGTAGATCATGAGGCATGGTTGATTGACTCAAGTTCATCCTTTCACTTCACTCCCCATAGAGAGTGGTTCTGCGAGTATGAGAAATACAATGGTGATGATGCCTTCTTAGGGGATGATTGTAAGGCTAGAATCATTGTTCGCAGAAAAGTAAAGTTGAAGTTGCAAGGTGGAAGGGTTAGAACACTTCCGGGTGTTCTACATATTCCTGCATTAACCAAAAATCTGATTTCTGCAAGCGAGCTAGATGATGTAGGTGTAAAAATAGTGTTCGAGAAGGATACCTGCAAAATGGTTTGGGGAGCACTGGTATTGATGTGGCGAGTTCAAATTGGAACTCTGTACAAGCTACAAGGTAGCACTAGTTGATGGGTGCAACAGTTCTGTGGTTCCTGAAAGTGGAGTAGAAAATCTAGTGGTCTCTGGAGAGAAGACCATGTTGTGGCATCAAAGGCTTGGACATATTGGAGAGAAGGGCATTCAAATACTTCATGGTATAGGTATGGTAGAAGGTATGAGTAATAGCTCTCTAGATTTTGTTTTCTGTGAAAATTGTCTATATGAGAAGCAGAATTGGGTGAGTTCCCCCCCTAGTAGTAAAAGGGCGAAACAGATATTAGAACTTGTTCACAATGATGTGTTTGGACCTGTGAAGGTTCCATCACTAGGTAAGTCTGTGTACTATGTATCATTTATAGATGACTTCTCAATGAATACGTGGATATATTTCCTTAAGAAGAAATTTGAAGCCTTTGACAAGTTTAAAGAATTTAAGGCTCTCATGGAAAATCAGACAGAGAAGAAGTTAAAGGTGCTGAAGACACATAATGGTGGAGAGTTTTGCAACAAGGAATTTGAAGAATTCTATAAGAAGTGTGGTATAGCACGACAGAAGACTACTCCATATACACATCAACAAAATGGAGTTGCAGAAAGAATGAATAAGACATTGATGGAAAGGGCGAGAAGCATGCTCAGTGGTGCCAGGTTAGGACAAGAATTCTGAGCAAAGGCGGTGGATGTTGCATGTTACCTAGTCAATAGGTCATCTTGATCAGTGTTGGAGGATAGGACTCCACAAGAGGTATGGACTGGTAAGAAACCCTCTCTTTCACATCTGAGGGTATTTGGATGTGATGCATATGTACAAGTTCCAAAGGAGAAATGAAACAAGTTGGATAGTAAATATGAAAAGTGCATCTTTATCAGGTATAAGGATGGTTTAAATGGTTATAAGCTTTGGAACCCAGTCACACGGAAGCTTGTTTACAGCCAAGAGTGTGGTGTTGAAAGAGGTAAAATATGTTATTAAACATGAAGTCAAACCAAAGGAACCTAAGAAGATAGATTTTGAGCTTAAGGAGGAAGAATCAGACTCTAGAGCAGAGGAGGAATTAGAAGATGAAGAGCCACAAAATTCGAGAGTGGGAAGATTAGTTCGAGAAAGAAGGCAACCAGAAAGGTATAGTCCATATGCTTTCTATTCAAATTTTGCTTTATCTACTACTAACGATGATCCCAGAACTGTGAAGGAAGCATTAGATTCAGAGGATGGAAAACTCTAGAAAGAGGCCATGCTTGATGAAATGGCATCTTTGCACAAAAATGAGGCTTGGGATTTGGTGGAGTTGCTGGCTAGAAGGAAACCCATTGGCAGCAAATGGGTGTTCAAGAAGAAGACAAATGCAGAAGGAAAGGTGGAGAAATACAAAACTTGGTTGG
>APFE030735063.1:10311-20681 GCA_000404065.3 Pinus taeda | reverse complement strand
GAAGACAACATTTCTTCATGGGGATCTAGAAGAGGAAATATACATGAAGCAACCTGAAGGCTTTGCGGTGAAGGGTAATAAAGAACTGGTATGCAAGTTAAAGAAGTCTTTGTATGGGTTAAAATACTCATCAAGGATGTGGTATCAGAAATTTGATACATTTATATGAGGACTTGGCTTCACCAGAAGAAAAGCAGATCATTGTGTGTATTTAAAATGGATTGGTGACAATGTTATTTATCTCGTCTTGTATCTGGATGATATGTTGCTGGTTGGAAATGACAAGAAATTATCCAGGATTTAAAGACCCAATTGTCCTCCAAATTTGACATGAAAGATCTTGTTGTTGCAAACTATATTTTGGGCATGGAAATTAAAAGATATCGGGAAAAGAGGAAGATTTAGTTAAACTAGAGGAAGTATGTTGAGACAATACTACAGAGGTTTACTATGTAGGATAGTAAACCGGTTAAGGTTCCTATTCCTATAGGTGGGAGGTTATCTACTAAATAGTGTTCCAAGACACATGAAGAGGAAGAGGACATGTCCCGTGTTCCATATGCAAGTGCAGTAGGTAGCCTAATGTACTAGACCAAACATTGCACAATCAGTGGGAGTATTGAGCAAGTTTATGTCAAAACCAGGGAAGGAGCACTAGATAACAGTGAAGCAGGTTTTCAGGTATTTGCGTGACACTAGTGATTTGGTTTGTGCTACCAAGGAAGATCAGGATTGGATAGAATGTTGGATATTTGTGGCTTTGTTGATGTAGATTGGGCTGGAGATCTAGATCAAAGAAGATCTACAAGTGGGTATGTCTTTAACCTATTTGGAGGTGCAGTTAGTTGGATGAGTAAGAAACAATGTGTAGTGGCACTATCAACTATAGAGGCATAATGCATGGCAGCCACTCATGCAAGCAAGGAAGCAGTTTGGTTGTAGAAATTGTGTTCAATACAGGGAGCTATAGGGATATACTATGATAGCCAAAGTGGAATTTTCTTATCAAAGAACCCTGCATATAATTAAAAGACAAAGCACATTGATGTTTAGTATCACTTTGTGAGGGATATGATAGAAGACAAAAAGGTGTTGCTAGTAAAGGTGGACAGTTTGAAGAATACTATAGATACATTAAAAAAATTTGTGAGATCTGAGGAGTCCTCTTGGTGTAGAGAGACAATGGGTGTTTCACGGCTGGGAAAATGACTAAGCTCTCTTGTGGCCCCTTGTCGAAAGAAAACAACAAGTCAGAGAATGTTGGGTTGTGTTATATTCTTTCCATGACTAGCCGAAGTAGTTAACTGGGGATTAGAGGGAGGGCAAAGCCCCCATTCGTTGCGCCAATTGTGTAGTGGGGGCGGGGGCATCACAGGGGGTTTCAGGCATACCAGTAACCCCATGTTAGGATGGGCGGACCCAACTATGGTTTTGTGCATGATTTTCGCACATGTTTTTTGGATGCGATGGTTTTCGGTCCTTGGTATTGGATGTGATGGTTTTCGGTCCATGATAGTGGATGCTTCGGCATGTATAAATATGTATTATAACATTGAAAGGAAAATAATGAAAAATCAAGCTGGTAGTCTTGGTTTTGGGATCCAGGGGAAAATCTCTGTGTATATGTGTTTTATGTGTTATTCTCTCACATTTTTTATTTTTTGTGTTTTAGAATTTGTATGTAGGTAATTTCTGTACAAGGTTAAAACCTACAAAAACGAGTAAATATGTCCTCAAAAACAAAGCTCACTACAGATTTTTCATTAGCAAAAGGCCATGCTTTGGCCTCTACCCATTTAGTGACATAATCAGTGGATACCAATATATACTTCTTTTGCTTTTATGGAGGATTAATTAGCCCAACAAAAACTAAGTCCCACTTTTCAAAAGGTTCTATGAGTACCTAAATTTGTAATGGAATTTCACTTGAGGGAGTAGGTTTCCCTACCCTTTGGAAGCTGTCACATCTCCTGACATATTTTTTAGCATATTTGAAGATGGATGACCAATAATATCCTAAAGAAAGGATTTTATAGGTTTTCCTCTTATCATCGAAGTGTCTACCACATGGCTCATCATGACATGCCCTCAGAATCTCAGGCATTTCATCTTCCCTGACACACCTTTTGATCACAAGATATGTGCTTGTTCTATACAATTCATTAGTGATACATGAATATCTTTCACTTACTTGAATAATTTTTCTTTTCTCTCTAGGAAACAAATGTGAAGGTAACTTCCCTATGACTAAATAGTTAGAAATATTTGAAAACCAAGGAGTTTGAGTAGTTACTGCAAAAAGATAGTGATCAAGAAACTTATCTACAACTAGAGAATCTTTTTTGATATTCTAAATCCTGGACAAGAAATCAGCAATTGTGTTTTGTTTTCCAGGGCTATCTAGCACAGTAATGTTGAATTCTTGCAAAATTTAAAGCCATCTTGTAAATTTTCCATTAGTAATATGTTTATTCATTAAATATCTAATTGTAGTGTGATCTATATGAATAAAGGTTTCATAACTTGTTATATAGTGTCTGAACTTGTTAATTGCATGAACAACAACTAAAACTTCCTTTTCAGTCATAGTATAATATAGCTTACTGGGAGTCAAATTCTTACTTGTATAGTAAATGGTATAAGGAATTAGGTCTTTTTGTCCCAATACATATCTCAGAGTTGTATCTGAAGCATCTATTGAAATATGGAAAGGAAGTTTCCAATTTGGACCTCTTAAAATGGGTGCTTTAGAATTTTTTGTTTTTAAGGTTTCAAATGCAAACTTGAAATCAGAATTCCAATTGAATTCACAATCTTTGGTAAGCAATTTGAAGAGTGGGGATGCTACTTTAGTGAAATTTTCTATAAACCTTCTATAGTATCTTGTCAATCCTAGAAAACTTCTAACATCCTTTTGGCAATTTGAAATTGATAATTTAGAGATGACTTCAACTTTAGATTTGTCAACTTTAATCCCATCTCTTGAAATGTGATGTCCTAAAACAATACCTTCTGTAAACATCATAAAACATTTTTCATGGCTTAGTGAAAGGTTTGCTTCTTTACATATTTTAAGAACTTTTTCCAAATTTTCCAAAGCTTCTTCATATGTATTCCCATAGACTGTAAAATAATCCATATATACCTCTACACAATCATGTATTAGATTAAAAAAAATCCCTAGTACTGCTCTTTGGAATGTTGCAAGTGCATTACATAACCTAAAAGGAAGTACTCGATAGGCATAAGTTCCCCATGGACAAGTAAATGTGGCCTTATCCTGATCTTCAGGTGCTACCTGAATTTTATTATAACCACTAAAATCATCCAAGAATGAGAAATACTTCTTACCTGCTAATGTATCTAACTCTTGATCTATAAAAGGCAAAGGAAAATTATCTTTAAGGGTTGCTTTATTTAGTTCTCCATAATCAATGCGCACCCTCCATTTACCATTCTTTTTAGGCACAATTACCAAATGAGAAACCCATTGGCTATCTGAAATTGGGTAAATGAAGTTTAAATTTAGTAATTTTTGGAGCTCTTCTTTCAAAATCTCTCTAAGATTTGGATTCATTCGTCTCTGAGGTTGTTGGATAGGTCTACAATTTTCCTCAATGTATATGTGATGGATACAAGTCTTAGAATTAATGCCTTTCATGTTGGTGTATTCCCATGCAAATGCAGCAGAATATTTTTTTAATGTTTTGATTAGCTCTTCTTGTTGTAGTTTCTCCAAGTTTTTGTTTATGTTTAATATCCTACCTAGAAAGATTTCAATTGTAGAGCTACCAAACTCTTCCATAGAATAGAGAGACATCTACCTAGATGAAAAATATTCAACATTAGATTTTTCTTGAAATTGCTCATGGTCATATTCTAAAGATGATTCAAAATTGTCCAATGTATTTAAAATTTGACTATCTTTACTAATATCTAAAATAGTAAAGAGAGGTTGAATATGATCTTCATCATCAATCCATTCTTTGTCATCCATTTCCATGATTTCTTTTGTTGGAGGACATAGAGTAAATTTTTTTTGTTGAATTACCGATAGAAATATACATGTCACCAGCTCTATAGCTAATAAAAGCATCAACTGTGGCTAGCGAAGGTCTTCCTAATATGAGTGGATGTCCCACTATATTGTTTTTGGGAGTTAATATCATGAAATAAATAGATATTCCGAAGAATCTAAGGATACCGAATTATATTGTATCAGTCCATCTGGTTTGATTACTGATCTATCTGCTAGTTACAGTAAAGTGAGTGTGTAAAGAAGATTAGGAAGCTTGAGCTACTCCATAGTTTGTTTTCTCATGATGTTTATTGTTGCCCCTAAGTCAATCAATGCATGTGGAATTTCAATTCCATTGATATGTGTTTTCACAATTGGACTTCCTGGATCCACATATTTTTGTATGGAAATGTTTCCCATCATTATGTCTGTTATGTTTCCTACCAGGTGAATTCTTTTTGTTTCTTTTGCTTTTCTTCCTGGTTTTCTAATGCTCAACTCCTTTATTGTTTTGGCTAGAATTGGGATTTCTTTAATGAATTGTCGCAAAGGGATTTCGATACAGACATTCTTCAATTCATCTAGAAAATCATAATTGGGCAACACAATCTACTTTTCTACCCCTCTATCAATTTGTAATCTTTCAGGAAAGGGAGGTGTAGAAGTAGATGTTGGTTGCTCAATGATAGGAGTTGTGTTCACTGATTCTTTTTATTTTTGTTTTTCGATGTTTTGGTTTTGGAGGGATGTTCCCTCAAAACTTTTATTGACTTTTAGAGAATCTTCCTCAAAACTGTCTTGTTCTTGAATGACTACAGAAGGTCTTTCCTTTTCTAATATCCTACCAGATCCCAATTGAACATCACTAATATCTAGAGCAGTAATCATATAGGTTGGAAATTGTTGTCCTTCTACCATGTAAGCATTCTGAGGGTTTTTGTTGTTGGGGTTTGGTAATGGTTGGGTGGGTAGATGATTTGGTTTCTATTGAAATGGCAGTAAGAATTCAGGATTTTAGTTTTGTTGTGGGTTTTGTTGTGGAAATGGTAATGAAAGTCGAGGGTTCTGATTTTGAAGTTGTGGCTGTTGATTTTGTTATGAAATGTGTGGGGTAGGATAATTATGATATAATGAAGGATATTGGTAATATTGAGAAAATCTCCCGTAAGGATTTTGTACTCCTTGTGCCCATGATTGAGATTGAGATTAAGGTTGAGACCAAGGTTGAGATTGAGATTGAGGTTGAGACCAAGGTTACTACCAAGAATTCCAATTTGGTGGGGGTTGAAGATACATTTGATTGTTAAATCCCTGATTTTGTGGCCCCTGCCAAGGTCTTCTATCAACAAAACAAAGAGGTTCTGCAGAATTTGGGAGTGCTTCCTCTTGAAAGATAGCCTTAAGACCTGGAATTGAAGGACAACCCTTAGTCTCATGGTTTTTTGAGCAAATCATACAATTTTCTACAACTTTGGCATCTAAAGGGAATTCCCTTAGAGAATGTTTTTTTCTGCATTTTGGACAAAAAATGGCTAAAGCATCAGCCTCGATTTTCTGCTACTTTTGCAACTTAAGGGTGCCTAATTGCTCACTAAGACTCCCTAGAATGTCAGTTTTAAATTCATCAAGCATATTACCAATTTTTGCCCTACTTATAGATCTAGTTACAAACTTATTTACTCTAACAAGAGAATGATCTCTTCGACCTTTCCCAGTTTTAGATTTCCCTCTTGAGAGATGAACACATAATTCTCCTATATCATTTAATGGGAGTTGAGAGATATCTCCCTTCCCCATCATGTTAGGGATATCTATTCACTCATCTCTAATGGATTTTAATAAAATAGCTTTCAAGGTATCTTCATCTAAATTGTCCATCTTTTCTCTTTTCAAATTATAGTTGAATCTCCCATTCAAACCCTCTAAGTTTTCATCCTCTCTTTGTATCATTTTGAACACTTCATCTTTGTGATTGGTAGGCATGCAATAATCCAAATATCTATCAAAAACATCTTTTTCATGTCATTCCATGTTCTAATGGACTGAGTGACTAACCCCATGAACCACTTTAAAGCAGATCCTTTCAATGTTGAAGGGAACAACTTAAGTTTTTGTGAGTTTTCTAGATAGTCATAATTTCTACACAAGACTTCAATCTCAAATAAGAATGTTTCAGGATCCTCACTTTTCAACCCATGGAAGTTTGGGAGGACAGAAGGTGAGATATTTCTCAATGTGGCATTTGTTTCCTCAATCCAATATAGGGAATGCAAAAGAATTATCTATTTCCCTATTTTCTCTACCTCCTCCATTATTTCCTCTACCTTCTCCATTATTTCCTCTACCTCTTCCTCTACCCCTTCCTCCAAATAGTGTGAATTATCCATCTTGTTCTTCTTCTGCCATTAAAGTTTCTTCAAGGTCAGTATAGGGTTAAACCTGCAAGGTTACTTTCTCCTCCTCTGGTTCTTCTATTAATGGGATATGGGAGAGAGTTTCTACTTCTTTTTCCTCACCAGGTATTCCTAATTCTTCAACTAGAATGCATTATCCTATCGAGGTGCAAAAGACTATCGTCGCTATTGGAGATTCAAGATTTTTCTCCCCTAGCACTGACTTGGTAGATGAAGTAGGAGATTCTTTTGACTGGATTTCTACCCCTAGAATTTTAGGATTCCTATGGCTAGGATTATGAGTTTGGGATGGATATATATCTTTTCTTGTTCTTGGTGGAGTAGGTGGTGTTGTAGGAATTGAACTTCTACCCCCTAGCTATAAACCTACCCCTAGAGTCTCTTTCTCTATGCATGTCATTTTTTTTTTTAATGTAAGAGATAATGCTACTTAGTTACAATTTCCCGACAATGGCACCAAAATGTTTGGTTAATTTAGTGTCCTAAGTTGCTCTACATAAATTATTAATCCGAGTATCGTAAGCTCATGAAGTGTAGTGCAGTATTTGAGCTAAGTAAACCTTCTTATTTCGTTGTTTTGTATAATTTTTTTATGTTGTTTTGTTTTGGGGGGTTTCCTTAATTCCTAATGATGTACAGTCTCAATTATGAGGAAACTAAGTCTAAATTTATTAAAGGTGAAATAATCAAAATCTAAGTTAAAGGAAGGAAAAACAGAGTATCTATCCTTTCTTGTCTTCTATTCCTAAGTCAAAAATTAAGAGGTGAATTTGTAAGGCAAATTGAAATAATTACAAACAATGAAACTGACTAAAGCACTTTTAGTTTTCAAAGCCTCCAATTTTGGAAACATAACTTTCTTGAGATGGAAAACAAGCAAATTACTATGCTTTACAATTTAAAGGACTAAATCAAATATGCAGGGAGCAACTAAGTGATTACCATCCTTGTGTGAAATGAATATTTAATCATTTAGTCTAGGATGGATATCCACTTGAAATGGTGACCAAAAACATTTATCCACACAGTGCATTAGCAATCTGAACTAGGAAGTAAATAAAAAAGGAAACAATTAGTAAGTAAACTAATCAACAATGCATTCTTGTTACTTTTCCACCTTACCCTGTTAAACAAAAAGATGTTTTCATTTATGAAATAGATAGAAAAAACAAGATTGCACCATTGAATTCTAACATTATGCTACTAAACATAATTCAAAGGAAACAACTACAGGAATAATTGAAATGAAATAACTACAAGAAACCAACCTAAATTAAAAACGCTGCTAAAAATAAATAATGAAACTAAACTTAATAGTAAACAAAATAACAAAAGAAAAACCTCTTTCAGTTCAAGGGTGCTCTGCAACTGATTGATTTGAGCTACTAACTTTCTGAAGATGCTCTTTCAAATGGTCACTTGGTTAAACATGACTTCATATTATTAACAAGAAAATAAGTTTCAAAATTACAGAGCTGTAAGTCTGAGCTTAATACATGAAGAAATTCGAACTCCTTCTTAGTTCTTTGCAACTGATATTTAAAGGAAAACTCCTAACTATCTTTTGAGATAATTTAGCTATAGGTGGTCCACATATTACAACATATATGCGTGAATGGGTGATCAGATACAGGTGACTTTAAGTCAGCAAGGTAGTTGCATGAAACTGTTATCACCTATGGCTGGTTCAAGTAAATGCTACAACAAAACTATCGGATTTATTAATTAGCCACGAAGAATGGACACAAAGTCCTATTGCTCTCGTGTTTCTTCGTTTGAATCCACCTTTGACTGTGGTCTTGAGCTGGCTTCTTGTCGATTTGGACTGGTTGACTAGGATAGGATCCATGTCGTAACCATTCCAGAGATGCCCAGGTGGTTGGTTCCTCGTTTGACACCTGTAACCTGTTCAACCATGGAAGTAGCTACGAAAAACACAGTTAGCTACAGAATGGGCTACTTTATGTAGCTAAATTGCAAAAACTTATTTCAAATAGAAAAAACATAAAAGTATAACATGCCAATCATTTAATGTCTTCCTTGAGACAAAATGTATCGTTTATCAGTGATGGGGATCTGTCTTTTATGGAAAAACAAGAGAAAGAAGTGAGAAAAGTTGTAAAGGGGAGAGTAATTCTGAGAGCCAATAGTAGGGGAACTAAAAAATCGATGTATTAAGATTACTCTCCTCCATGCCATATAATATGTTCCTATTTGTGCTAAAACGATTAAAGAGCCATGTGTAAAGAAGCATGTGAGGAAACAAAAAACTTTACCCACCATTCATGTTGTAGGGACATTATCTAATTTAATCTGGGGAGGGGAAAATCTAGTAAAATATGAAGATCATGGGAATCCCATTGTTACAGTTCAAATATATGGCCACTCCATTCTAAACACACTAGTTGATCTGGGTGCAACCATGAACATCTTAACATCAGAAACTTTTCAAACATTCGTTATTACAACTCTAGAACCAACCACCACCCTACTAGAACTTGTCGATCGTTCGATGGTGAGGCCAGAGGGAACTTTACAGGACATTATGGTTTCTATTGATTCATGGGAGTATTCAGTATATTTTCTTGTTATAAACCCAAAGAGTCGATTGGATGGACACCCTCTAATTTTGGGTTGACCTTGGCTGGCAATAGCCAATGCTTACATAGGCTACCGAGAGGGAAGCATGACTATCGCTAAAGGGGATACCATAAACAATATTGTTTTATATTGTCTTGCCAAGAAATTCTGCCCATTGTAAAAATATGTAAACAACCACCCACATACCTGGAAGAAAGCATTTGTTCACCACTTACAGTAGCAGAGGCACTTCTCCAAGAATCAAACTGAAGATGATGTTGTCAACAACTTTATCAATCAACTAGCTAATGTGAACAATGTCAAATGTCAAATGTTAAATGAAATTCTTGATAATGAAGCCTTGAAGACCCTTTGAAATATACTGATGATCAACATATCCAGACAACAACTATTCATAATGGCAAACCTGTTGAAATCAAACTAGGAAAGGTTTTAAAGATTAATGATAGCTTGGACAATGACCAAGAACAGAAACTCATTCACGTCCTATAGAAAGATAAAGGGGATTTTGTATGGGACTACCCTAACATGAAGGGCATAGACCCATAGTTATGTATGCATGATATCTACACCGAAAATGATGCTCGTCCTATTTAGCAGCCTCAATTGAGATTGAATCTACATCTCAAGGATATTATAAAACAAGAGCTACAGAAGATGTTGGATGTGAATTTCATTTATCCCATTTGGGATAGCAAATGGATCTCTCCATTGGTAGTTGTCCCTAAGAAAAATGGGAAGTGGCATATGTGAATTATCTAGAATTGAACAAGGCAAGACAAAAATATCATTTCCCTCTTCCATTTATTGATCAAGTCCTTGATACTCTGGTAGGGAAGCAATTCTTTTCATTTCTAAATGGATTGAGCGGCTACAATCACATTCAAATCACCCCTGAAGACCAAGAAAAAGCAACCTTCACCTTTCCATGTGGTAAATTCTCTTATAGAGTATTACCATTTGGCTTATGAAATGCCCCAACTATGTTTCAAAGGCCCATACTCAACATTTTTGCTAACCTGATAAATGAAGGGCTTGAAGTTTACATGGATGACTTTACCCTGAATGGGTATGAATTTGATAAAGCACCAAAAAAAATAGAGAAGGTTTTGGAATGACACATTTCTACCAGGCTGTGTTTTGTTGGGTTGTGTTATATTCTTTCCACATAGTTAACAGGGGGTTTGAGGGGTACCCATAACCCCACTTTATGGGGTCCGAGGTAGCAACCCGAAAAATTTTGGTTTTGGACCCTATGTTAGGTTGGGCGGACCCACCTATGGTTTTGTGCATGATTTTCGCACATGTTTTTTGGACGTGATGGTTTTCGGTCCATG
>APFE030735060.1:0-10173 GCA_000404065.3 Pinus taeda | reverse complement strand
CATGCATGTTGCAATGGGCACAAAAGTATTGTCAATTTCCCATCGACAAGGAAGTATTCAAATTTGAAGGAGGTATTTCATGATTGATGCAAAGAATTTGTTCCATTCTTTTGACCATCACATTTCATTGCTCACAATCAACCACACAATGGTCAAATTCATCAGAAAAAATGCAAGGATACATGTCCCACAAATAATCAAAATTATCAATATTTGGAAAATTACCATGACATTTATACTTATCCCTTGGGTTGTAACTTTGACGATGTGGATTGGACGATGACATGAAAATTCCTTTGCAACATTCATTAAATCATTCATCTCCTTTAGGAGACACATTAACATTATCACTACCATCTTGGTGTGACATATCATCCTCTAATGATTTCTTTACCTCAAATAGTTGAGAACAATCTCCAAACTCTCTATTACCATATCCCAATCCTTGATATCTTATTCTATCTTTCACCATGACAGGATTACTGATTCCTTGTCCATTTATTTTGAGGCCTCCTTCTTCATAACCCATCTGAGCTAACAACTTCATACCATGCCTTTAGTATGTTTTTCAAATGCTGCAAAAGATGTGTTATTAACATAAACTAAACGTTTGAACTTGAGGTGTTGATTACCTCCTTGAACTTTCCACCCATCTTTTCTGCTTCAGATGCGGATGACGAATTTGAAGATGATTCAAGCCACCCACTGTTACCAAAAAACATATAATGAGAATCTTTGAGATGCTAAGAAAATGCACATTCATCATTCTCTACATAGTGTCCACAACCAGTGTTTGGACCGTGCCCACATACTGGCTTCACTTTGGAGGTATCCTTTTCTATCATTGTAGTGGAACACTCACCAAATTTTTCCTTAAGCACTACAACTGAAGATGCATATGCCTTTTCTCCTCTTCAACAATTTCAAGAAGTCTTCTCAATTCAAGATTCTCCATTCGAAGAGACAATTTCATCTCCTCTAGCTCTTGGAGACTTTCCATCTTCTTTCCCATTCTTGCAACTTGGTTAGAACCAGCTCCAATACCAATTGATTTGAAATTGGAGGAGAACTTCTCTTTCCTAAAAATTGGTCATCCTCTGATGCTTTGCATGTAAAAATGGGTCTTACACAAACACAAGTTTTTAAGGTCTCTTCAAGGTTAATGAGTTAGTTTTACATGTGAAATTTAAACAAGTAACATATCATCATCTAACTCATAAAGGAATTCAAGAAGAGAGAAGAAACAAAATTTGGTGACAGATTTCACCCCTCTTGGGCTACATCTCTTGGCCTGCTAACACAACAAGGCCACTCCATATATTTCAATGATGAAGAGTACATAAAATTTATTGACAATATGAGTGGCTAGTTTCCCCTTCAAGGAAACACTCTCAAGAACTCTCACTCTAAAAAGAATTACAACCTACAGTTAGGCATGAAAAAGTAAAAAAGAAAAGGGCTCTCACATTAAGACCCTGTACTCCATCTGAAAATGAGAAAAAAAGTACAACAATTCCACATTGAAGTACAAAAAGAGAGCTTTCCTCAACAAGACATAGTGAGAAAAGACAAACATGAGTCATCCCAAATAAGTCACAACTACTGCAATTAACATTTGAAGGCTATAAAACCCCTACAAGGTCCTCTCCATGCTCAAAAGCCTTCAATAAATACTCCAAAATACTGATTCATCCTGGCACCCATGGACTCAAACCAAAAAGTCTCTTCAAATGTGCTCCAATCAGTGAACAAAGGATTCCATTAGATCAAGAATGTCCAAAAAACCCTATCTAGACTCTTCTTGAGCTAAAAAATGCTAAAAAGTCCTCTAGTTATGGCTCTCCCAACCTTCTTCTATTATATGTCCTACAAACTAGGTAAAACTGCAAAGAAAGCGACAATTCTGCCCTGAAATCTTCTCAGGAGGCAACAATTTTGCCCGCCAAAGGTGTAAATTGTCGAATCTTTTAAATGCCCAGTAACCCCTGTGAGCACAAAACCATAGCCACATGGGCCATAAGGTTGTGGGATGGGCTTATTTCCTGCCCCTACTGACCGTGGCACCTCTTTCTTCGGGTTGTTGGTCACATGGCAGCTAATATGGTTGGGGGTCGGGGCTAACCACTCACACCCACTATTAGAGCTCCTAATGGTGGTCACATTGAGCACTGAGAACCAAGGGTTGATGCTACCCATCGTCACCCTCCGGTGTAACTCCTCTACTTTGTTCACATAAGTGGTAATGCGACTTGGGTATAGGGCCTACAAGTTGCCCCCTTCACTAAGTGCCTCAACACCTTTGCACTCGGTCCTATGGGAGGTCTTGTGCCCAAGGGCTAGGGTAGGTCCCCAAACCCTCCTCCAACTGTGCTCACAAATGATATCGTGGGAGTAAACATGAACAAGCATTGGTGCTTAATGCCTATCCCTCGCCGTTGATCACCCTTTCCACTTGACAATGGTCCTATGCACATACCTTATGACCAAGGCCTAGTCTGGACTCTTCATCTCTGACGCCAAGCGATGTGGTCATATGGCCATTACCATGACCAGGGGCTAGGTCTGGTCCTCGACCCTCTTTTCTACGCTCCTATGATAAGTCTCATGGATAGTAACATGATTGGGGGCCAGGGCTAACACCTGACCCCTTCCCCCTAATGAAAAATCATATGCCTTTTGTAACAACCCTGGTGAAAATTTCATGTAACAAAAGTAAATAAAGGAAAAATAAGACCATGGGTAAGGGAGATGTATTCCAGGCTAAATGTTGGCCAAATATATCCCAATGGAGGTCACTCGATGTGTGTTTTGGCTAAGTAAAATTGGAAAAGGCTAAGGCAAATGCATTAAAAGGAAAAAGGCATTTTTGGCACATTTATTTATGAAAACAAAGGAAATTAGGAGAAAAGGAAGGTAAAAGGTCACATGTTGCATGTGAGGAGGAAAATGAAGGAAAATAATGGAAAATGAGAAATGAAAAGGACATCCTCCCCCATCTTTGAAGGAAAATAAAGGAAAATAATGTCAGAGCAAGTTTGGAGCTCTCTCATTATTCTATCTCTCTCTCACTCTTAGTCACATAGAGTTTTCTTGGAGCACTCTAGCTTTGGATCAAGGAAGGAAAAGCAGGATCAAGCAGCTTTAGCAGGAATACTTGCAGATAACCTCGTGCATGTGTAATTTCCTAGCTGGTTTGGACATGCATGGCTTTACATGTTGGTGTATGGTTCTCTTTTTGTTGATGGCATGGTTTTCTTTTTTCAGCCTAGCCTTTCCTTTTTTCAGATGCCATGGTGTTGGGATTTTTATTTCGGTTTTGAGCTTTGGTTTGCTATATGGATTTCAAAATCCAAGGTGGAGGTGGAGGTGCTATATGGAATCCCAAGTTATTTCCAGTTGTTATCAGAGCACCAATTTTGGTGTGATCATGGTTTGATGAGTGTGGAGGTGGTTTAACCTCTGGATTCCCTTGGTTGTTCTTGGATTGGTTTTTCTATGAGATCCCATATTCATGCTTGGAATATGGTTTGAGGGTGACTAGTTGAAAGAGAGATTTGGTTCAGTCATGTGTATGGTCAGGTGGTACGTGGAAGTCACGAACTTGGTCAGATTTTCCTATAAATAATACAATCTAAGTTCTCTTACTTTTTCACTGATTTATATGTGGATTCAATGGCTATCTTATCTTTGATATTTACATGGTTTTATGTTGGTTATAAGTATGGTTAAATGACTAGTTCATGTCATGGTTATTTCATGCATTTACTTGTAACTATTAAATGGATGGATGCAATACCTAATTGATAATGTAATAGTTAAATGGAGAAGGAGGTGATCATTTTAGTTATTTTTCATAAGTTGTTTCAATCATTTATGCTTTGTCTTGTATCCTAGACCTATAGGTTGAATTGATGTCAAGTGTTTGACAGAATGTCAATCCTGGTTAGGGATGCTCAGGCCTAGTCCTGAGGGTGATTTTGGTTTGATCATCATTATTATCATGTTTTAATGAACTATAGAAGTTACAACAACTTCTGGGAAGAGGGAAGGATTCTAGGCTAGAGAAGTGGTTTAAATCCCGGGGTCGCTGGCACAAAACTAGCAATTTTGGTCCACAGTTCCTGTAAAGCAGGCCTGTGAGAGAGACTTTGGGTTTCTATTCACTCCCTTTCCCATAGCATGAGAGTGACTTTGGCCTAAGAGCTACGAAATAGCAGTGGGACTGAGGGAAAGGTTGCCTTTGTGGTTGACTTGTCTTTTGAGGGTTCTATTGATGATGTTGGATAACTGTATGTGACTTTTTGTCGATTCCACTTCTTTAAGGTGACATAGGAGGTCGAATTGGATCATGGTAGCATTTCTCCTCATGTTTGCCCCAGTTGGCATGGTTACTTTGGGTAGACTTGGGAGGGGGTGTTACAGCTTCAAATATATGCAGAGAAGTATATGGGTAAGAAACAACCCGTAGGGGAGATGGTGGAGGTCTGGAATATGTTGCGGTAGGTCATGATTTCGATTCCCACCAAGACCTATGAGACCATAAACAAATTTTTGACTAGTGAGGAGGCGCCATGTGGTGGCCTCTGGTAGGGCGACATGGTAGCTTCCTATTGGGCCACCAAAACACACTACAACAAATCAAATTAGACCAACTCACACATGTACGATCATGACACTTGGAAAGTTGTGATTTGTCCTGTACGCATAATTGGCATGTTGACATCATCATGACATCAGCGGTATGGACTTCCCGCTCAGCAGCCCAATCAACCCACCTACAATTTTTTTTAGCTATTGAGCCAAACAATCAAAACATCATAACTTTGTCATACGACATCGGAGTGAAGCAAACCAAGTGTCATTGGAATAAAAAAATGAACACTATGAATTGACAATGGCTTCGAAAGGTTCTGGGCAGTTTAATTTTTGAGCAAAATTTTGATCTCTGGATCAATAAACAACATGACCTTGGTGTCAGCTACGTGGGAAAATAAAAATCGAATAAAATCCTATCTAAGAGAGGGAAGAATGTATTTGAAGCTAATAAAGAAGAAGGAAACAATTCAATAAAAGGAAAAAGCAAGCCAACAGAGACATAGTGAGAGGAGAAACTCCACTCAATAGTTCAAAAAGAAAATCAAGCAACCATAACTAGTTGTTTGGTTCTGAAACTAAAATACGCTATTAGAAAAAGGTGTGATAAAGGTGTAAGGCTATAGGAGTTTAAGAAATAAAAACCCCCCACTTTTGACAAAGAAAATAAGAAATTTGAAGAGGTAGAAGCCTAACTGTTGGGGATGAAAAAATACTTCAAAGTACACAACTACTCTGAAAAAGTGAAGGCTAAGGTAGCCATGTTCATATTAAAAGGAAAATTTGATGTATGGTGGGATGATTTGAAGATGTCAAGAGGATTAGAGTGAAGAATTTTTCAAGGAAAAAATTTGAGAAATATTTATGGGAGAAGTGCATGTCAAAAAGGTACTATGGCAACCAAATTAAGGAATTTTGTGAGTATAAGCTAGGAAACTTACTGCTTATGAATAAACAAATAGAATTTTGGAATTAATAAGGTATATGTTATATATTAAGGATGAAAAGGTAAATACTAAAAGGTACGTCAGTGGGCTACCACAAGCATACAAAGATAGGATTGATTTTGATGAACCCAAAACATTAAAAGACATTATCTAGAAAGCTAAGTACTACTATGATCAATCGAAGCATAAGGCTAAGACCTAGATTTATTGTGATCCATATTTATGAAGGAATGAAATGAAATATATATTTAAACAAATAAACAAAGATGCAACAAAAGAAAACTTCAATTAACAAATAACGACTGTTGAAAAAAATTTACATTTAGGAATGAAATAAATTAGCTTGGATGATGGTAGCATATCTCTGAGAAGAGATGTGATGGCTACATGTCTTATGAAAGGTTTTAAAATGAATCTCTCAGGCATTTTTATCTTCAAGAAACAAAACCATAAACATCCAAAATAACCCTAGGAGATAAAGCACCAAAAGTGGGTCTCACTGGTGTTAGTTGGAACATCAATTTCACAGGGTTGTAACTTTGGCATACGATCTTTTCTTTTCATGCACCATAGCCCATTAGAAAGTTCTATCTGTGGAAAACAAATTTTTACTACAAACTTATTTTTTTAGGGCCTAAAAATGGCTATGAAATTTCAGGACCCAAAAAACTACCAAAAATAGAAAATTGAAATAGGAAATTGTGTTGGAAATTAGGAATTTGAAAGGAAAGAAGGTTTTGGGTCCAAATGGAATAGGTGGGTGGCCACCAATATCTGCCTCAATCAATCCTCCGAGCTTAGGAAGTAATTTTCCCCATTGTGTTGAGTGCATCCCTGATATGGGGAAACTTTTGTTGAATTTGGTCCTTGGAGAGTCACTTGCGTTGGTCCAGGAGCTAGCCAACTTTAACAACCTGATATAGTTGGATCCTCTATTGGTGAGTGTTTTTAACTTGTGTTTCCATGATACAATTAGTTGTGGCTTTTTCGATGCAATCTATATTGACATATATTGGTGTCAGCTCCTAAACAATGTTTGAAGTGTCCAATAATGGTGGGAAGTATGGCTGAAGGTGGTCCATATTGAATATGCATTGCAGACCAAGTAATGGAGGCATACTTAGCTCGAAAGCATTGTTATCCACAACCTTAGTGATGGTGTAAGACCCATATCGAAGTGGTTGAAGCTTTTGATTAGATATGGTAAGGTATTCCTTCTGTAGATGCAACTACACCTTATCTCCCACTTGAAACTTATGTCGCACCCAATCTTGATCATGATGTTGTTTATACTTGGCATTGGCTTCTCTAGTATATCATGAACTTTCTAGTGGATGTGTTGGATGCATTTAATAAAACTAGTGATTTTATCAGCTTCAGATTGTACATGTATAGATTTTGCCCATGTAGCCGTAGGAGGCATGCCAACATCAATCAGGCACAATGGTTGAAATCCCAAGACCACTTGAAAGGAATTGTGTCTAGTCGAGATATGGAGAGATCTAGTATAGTTATTTTGCATATAGGGAAGACTCTCATCCCATGTACATGGATTCTTGGAGTTGTACATGCACAATATGTGCATTGTCATCTTATTGATGACCTTTATCTAGCCATAAGTCTAAGGGTGGAATGTCGCCGACTTGGTGAGCCTAGTGTCCAAAAACGAGCAGAGGCTTGATCGGAATGTGCTAAGAATTTTATTGTCTTAATCTTATATAATGGTTATCGGGATCCCAAAATTCACCCACATTCATTCGAAGAAGAGTTTGCCAATGTATTTTGTTGTGATATTATTCTTGTAAGTAGCCAACATAGTCATCTTAGAAAATCTATCAATGACCACAAATACATAGTCATTACCATGCTTGGTAGAAGGAAGGATAGACATATGATCCATGTAGATGGATTCCAAAGGCTATTTAGGACTAGGAAGAGGAGTGTACAGGCCTTACTTCTTACTAGTTGGCTTAGAAATGACACAAGTAGAGAAACATCTAATATATTTTCCAACATCCTATCAGATTTTTGGTCAATAAAAATACTTCTGTAGTACTACCACTGTTTTTTCTAGACCCAAATGTCTTGCATGCTCAATTGAAGGAACATATAGGTGTCCTAGGTAGAATAACAACATGTCCTGGATGTGGAAGTTTGGTACTTGCTTGCCATCCATAAACATATGGTATGTGTTAGTGAAATCTAGATCATTTTTGTACAATTGTAGCCATCCAAAACTCTCGTGCCTACAAGAGTTCAAAATAGTGGTCGGTGCCACAACCAAGGGATGAATAAGGCAATCTGCAACGTTATTGGTTCTACCCTTCTTGTATTTAGTGTTCAAATGAGATTGTTGTAGATATGTGGACCAATTATAATGGTGATTATTTTGCAACTTCCCTTGTGTCTATATAAGTTGAAGATGTCAGTGATCAGTGTGGATGATGATCTCCTTCCCCAAAATGTAATTTTTCCACTACTTCCAAGTCTTCATGATGGAATACATCTCCTTATCATATTTGGGGTATTTCTTAATTGTATTAGAGACCATAGAATGCCCTTGCTAGGTGAGAATTGCACCAATAATATAGTCGGAGACATCTATTTCAATTTCAAGTGGTTGTTGTAAGTATGACAATGTGAGTACTAGTGTAGAGAAAAGGTGGTCTTCATCTCAACAAATTCCTTCCATTGGGACTCAGACCAGAAAAAAATTCTTTTGCTCCGCCCTTGGTAACTTGACTCAAAGGCTAAGTGATATGAGAGAATCCTAGCATAAACCTTCAATAGAAATTGTCAAGGCCCAAAAAGCTATGAAGCTCTATTATATTTGTCAGGGTTGGCCATTCCTGAATGACTTGGATCTTAGCCAGATCCACATGTGTGCCTTTCAAATCAATGATGTAGCCTAGATATTGGACCTATTTCATGCCAAAGCAACATTTATCCTAGTTCGCACATAATTTGTGTTGCCACGGGTTTTGTTTGACCCATCGAATATGTTGCAAGTATGTTTCCCAACTTTTGTTGAAGATGAGTATTTCATCAAAATATACAACCACGAATGAGTTGGTGAAAGGCCACAAGATGTCATCCATCAGCCTCATAAAAGTTGTGATGGTATTTTTCAATCCAAAGGGCGTGACAAACCACTCAAAAAGTACCTTGTTGTTGGGACAAGGTCCCCTAGGGTAAATTTTGTAATCATTTTTTGTTATTTATGTAAAATATCCACATTTTGAGGAGCGGAGCATGAAGGTCATAGGAGTCAAAAGGGACTTTAGTCCCTTAGTTTGTTAGAAGATATGATGTTTTGTGATGCCCATGGTTCACGAACCATGGTACTGTCATGGAAGAAACTATATAAAGGAGTCATAGCCAGACATAGGAAGTAAGAAGATAATAGAAGATCATTGTATGGACAAGTATTTTGAGGTAGAAAAGTATGTTTTATGTACTTAGGTGAAGGGAAAGGCTCATGTAGTCGTGTTCGCAGAGACCTTGGTAAGTCCGCAAGCTTAGTTCGTGGGCCCCTGCAGCTATGTGCGTGGGGAAGAAGAGTCTATAACAAAAAGATTATATCAATAAAAACTATTTTTGGTGCTATAACTGTGTATGTGTGCCTTTATATTTACTTGTGAAATTTATGTGTATTTGTTTTGTTTTCTGCATTTATCAAAGAAATGCTTAATTGGTGTGCGAAAGTGGTAGATCTACATATTTACTTAATATTACGAATATTCAAAGTGTTCTGCGAAGGGTTAGATTATGTTTTCTGTAAGTTACTGTGATTTTCGCACTTTAAGGGTTATGGTTTGTGAAGGTCGGAATAAAGCCTTAGAAGTAACAAAAACCCATCACACAGACCTTTGGATGCAGAAAATTGGTTTAGTCATGCCCCAATACTGCTTCAAGTGAGACTGCAGCCTATACTACGTGGGTTGTTGCCAAAAGGGCTAGCAATTTAGGGTTTTTTTGGTTGGCACAGCTAAATCTAAACTTGGGTCAGGACACCTCTAGGTGCACTATAGGCAGTAAGGCAGGGTATCACAGGGATACATAATCCATCCACTCCACCTCCACCATCACCTCCGCCTCACACACCTACACCTTAACCTCCACCTCCACCTCCTCTAGTCAACATGTCCAATGCAATGAAGATGCACATATTCAAAGGTCTAGGGACAGAAGGCCCTGAATAGTTTTGGTTTGTAGCATATGCTATTTGGAAGTCACAACAGGTTACAGATGATGATTTGAAGAAAGCCCAATTGGTTACAACACTGCAAGATAGAGCACCATGTTCATATATTAATTATTGCTCGACTCATCCAAATGTCACAGTAGATGAAACAAAGAAGGTGCTAGATAGTTAATTTAAGAAGCCTAACTCGCAAGCCCAGTTACTGACAGAGGTCAAAGACATCTAGCATAAGGTGAATGAGTCTGCATGGGACTTTGATCAAAGACTGAAATGTTTGTTGCAGCAAGCTAATATCCAGATCACGAATGATCAACATAGCTATTGGTACATTTATTCATTGTTACCCCATCTAAGATTGCCTCTACCACAACATAAAATTGGCACATAGGTTGAAGTGTTGGAAATTTTTATGAGATTGGAAGCTTCGCC
>APFE030735054.1:6865-21991 GCA_000404065.3 Pinus taeda | reverse complement strand
ATGTGATGAATATGCTTTGTTTTATGAAATATTCAGGTGTTATGTAATCGTTTGTCTTGTTAGTGTATGCAGGTCTTAAAGTGAAGGAGGAGCTCATCTGGATTAGCAAGGCTAGACTGCTACAACAAGTGTTGGACCTAAGGTAAGATCGGAAAACACTTGGTTTCTCATAGAATAATGTATGTTTAGAGAAGGATTTCTCTTGTTTGGTTTGTTTGTCACTAGAGAGTCGTAGACTCCTAGGGAGGTTAGGTTTGTCCGCAAAAATAACTCTTTCCGCATGACACTTATGATACATTTCTGGTTGAAATGTTTGGATCCTTTTGAGACTATAACAGCATTGTTAATGTAATGAACATGTGGATGTATCTCTATGCAAATATAAATTTATACTTATGATAAATAAATGCATTCATAAACACATATGTCACACCTCCAAAATGAACAATGTTGATAAACAATTTGAACTAGTGTATGCATCTGCAATGGAATAAGTGTTGTGTTAAATGCTCATTACCACAGTTCATAGAATATTCTATGCAACATAATGTGTAATATTGTATACAATAAACTAACTTGAGTCATGTTCCTGAACCAAAATCTTGTCTTGGGGTAAATTCTCATTCATACTGATTAACAACACATATGTAAGTAATACAAAGATGTTATGAAACACCACATGCAAGAGAAGGATCCATAAGGATATGGAATAAAAAACTTGGAACATTAGGCACAACGACCCTTTTTGCTAACGTAAAATAAGTACATAAGAGATTTCCCACATAGCAAGGTCTGTACATATACATGGATGTTCCTTGATCGGGATATAAGCCTTTGAACCTGTGCAAAAGGTGTTGAGTTAACGCTAGAAGCATTATCTTCCCTTTAAGTGTATGAATAACCAAAACCCATGTAGGAAATATTTACCAACACAAGTTTATGCAAAACACCATGAGGCTCCTTATAGACCTGCTTTAAATCCTAGAACCCTTGGTGTGTGGTAGGTGAGGTGTAGATCTTTCAGGAGTTCACGCCAAGCTCATGGTAGGTAAGGGCCACAGGAGTGCCTACATTGGCATGCGTGGGATTCCATTTTCGAGAAAAGGGAATGAAAAAGCATCAGAAACTCCTTAGAGTTGGATTGAATCAAGCTTAGGAGGGGTCACACCATAGGGCACCTTAATACGCCATCGTCGTCAACACTGAGTACTAGCATTTATCCAGAGGTATACAAGACCTTTGAGACGTAGCCATGATTAAAATAACTAGCTTAGTGAAATTATGTCCGAGTTGAGACTTTCTCTTACAATGGTCATAAAGATCCCCGTCAGATGCATTACTTAAGGCAAGGTCAATATCTCTTAGTCTAGCAATGACATATATTAAAAGCAAGCTTGATGTGGCATAGGAGGGAACTCCTTAAACTTCTAATGAAAATTTGGTCAAAAAGCTTATCCTTACACTAATCTAAACCCTAGTTGTGGACTCTTCATTGGCATGGCATGATTTTTCCTTTAACACAATTAGATAAAGAAGTGACAATGTGGTCTAAAGGTAGAAACCTAGAATATTACCCCAAAGGATTGTGTGGCGCAGCTATGGGCTCAACTAGGATGATGTCAGTCCGGATGAGTTAGCTAACACGCCAGCCTGCAATTCCTTTAATTGGTCAAAGATGGACCCTCTTGGAAGGATGACTCGTCAACCTGGTTACTTCCCCATTGGTCTGGAGCAACCCCTTTGTACATGTAAGCCTGACGATAAATTCTGAAACTTATTAAAGGATCACGCTTAGGAATCCTCGTGAGAGGGTAATTGAGGTGGCGTGTCTAGTGGGACCCACCTGGGAAGCATAAGGGTGTTATGTCTAAAGGCAATGGGAAGATGTGGTGAGCGAAGGCATTTGGTAGGGCAAATATATTATATAATTATATATATATATATATATATATATATAATATATATATATATATATATATATATATATATATATATATATATTTATATTATATATATATATATATTATATAATATATATATATATATATATATATATATATATATTTATATATATATATATATATATATATATATATATATATAAGCATGTAGAGTAATAATTCTAGTTGTGAGGCCCTTATCACGAGTTGGGAAGACAAGTAGAGTTCGGAATTAAAAATATTTATATGTTTTACCCCATTCCTCTAACAACATTTGATGGGTGGGGTGATGTTACAAATTTTTTGTTACATCATCTTATTCTTAATCTATTATTACCTATGTTTGTGCTTCTAAATTCATTTTCTTGATCCCCCAGGTGCTCGTGTAGTGTTGGGTGGTAGACACACCTCTTTGGATTCCCACTTTTTAAGCTTTAACAAGCAATATGAAATGGATTTCTACTCCCTCAATTGTTATAACATCTACTTTTCAATCCATTGTTATCTATGTTTATGCTTCTCAATTTGTTTTCTTGATCCCAGAAGTGTTGGTGTAATGTTGGTTGGAAGAAACACCTCTTTGGCTTCCCACTTTCAAGATTTGGCAAGCAAGATGAAATGGCCTGTTGTTACAACATCCGCTATTACAACATTGTTATTGCACCTGTTGTTACAACGTTTGCTATTACAACATCTGTTGTTGCAAAATCTTCTTCTCAGTTCATTGTTACCTATGTTTGTGCTTCTTAATGTGTTTTCATGATCCCCTAAGTGCTCATGTAGTGTTCTATAGCACAAACACCTCTTTTTTACCCACATTCAACGTTTACAAAGAAATATGAAATGGATTTCTACCCCTCTATTGTTACAACATTTGTTTTTACATCATCTGATGTAATGGTCAATGTTTTAGTAGTTTCAATTGTCGGAGTTGTTATATTTATTATAGTATTTTATATGATTTTAGTTATCATCTATATATATCTATATATATATATATATATATATATTATATATATATATATATATATATATATATATATATATTATTATATATATATATATATCAAACTATTACAAATCCAAAAACCAAGGGCCAGTGCAAACGACTAAGCGTGATTAGCACCCCTAATCATGCTTAGAATTAATTAAATTGTTTTTAAGGTTGGCGAAAAATTTGGAGGAGCACTAAATTTGGTGGGACTATCATTTTTGGTAGTGCTAACTAGAGCCTTCTCTAGTTTTAGCGGGGGTTTCCTAAGGAAATACTGAATGAAGCATATCTTGAGCAATTTTCGACCAATTTTGGAAAATGAATAGTCATTCCTAGATGATTTAGACATTTTGAACGCATTGGTGTAGGTTTTAGAGGCAAATAAGAAATTTTGTGCATTATCTTCCCATGTTGAAGTTAAAGAAGCCTAGGGCCACCAGTGGAGGTGGTCCAACACAGTTCATCCATAGTCAATTTTCAGAGATCTAATAGTCATTTTTGGGGTTTATGGGTCTTATGAACCCAATGGTACATTTATAAAATCCATTGGAGGGTAGAATATGCTTGTAATCAAATATTGACCTATAAATCCAAAGAGGGCCCAGCCATTGATGGAGGTCCTAGGAGATGTATCCCGATACTGGACGGTGAATTCATTAATCAATTATGTGTTGTGAGTTTGATGTGTATGATGTAGGCAATTTTATTTACTGTTCATGTTATTTAAGCATCTAATTAACTTATAATTTTCTCACACATGACACATAAAAGGCATATAACTTGACACATAAACCTCTTGCATAACTGGGTAAATGAGACAAATCAAATATGTTTTAACGGATGAGGGAGCTTACATAGAAATTAAATTTTTTCCCAAAAATTCAGATCAAGTTGGTATCAAAGCCAGGTTAGTTCATTTGAACCCTAAGATGGTTTGCCAAGGTTAGCTAGAGAATTAGCTATTGGTTTTGAAATTGTGTAAGGATCATTTAACTATGTGCAAGTTTGTGTGTACAAGATGAAGCAAGGAGATGCTCTAGATTGAGAGCTTGGTTTTGAAATCATAGTAAAGGAGTTTGTGAAGCTTTTTGAATTGTTGTGAATATCTTTAATTCAATTCAAAAGAAGCATGTCCCAAGGAGAAAAACTTGCAAGGATGTCAGAGGATGTGAATGCTTTTAGAAAGGATTTCTTAGACATGGCAGAAATAGTGGAAGTCCTTTGTGAAGAGATGGATAACAATTTGCAAGATGCAGGATTTAAACCTCCAAGAGGAGAATGTTATTCAAGGGAATAAGGTAATAAGAGTGGTGATAAACCACTATCTTCTCCACAATCTTCACGCTTTTCTACAACTATTATGCAAGATGCTAGTGTAGAAAGTCCTTCAGAGAAGATAGATGGACAATTTTGCACCTTATGTCCACATGGTGTGGAAGATGAGGTTCTATCAACACCAAAATTTGAGGAACTAAAAGAAGAGAGCCAAAGGGTCCAAGAGGACACATTTTGAATCAAAAAGGAATTCAAAAACATCTTCGTATGTAAATCGAAAGATGAAGCAAATGGTAATAATTTACATGCTTCTTCCTTATGTGAAAGTATTGATGTAAATTCATTTGCAACCTTTGAAATATATAATAAAGGAATTGGATCTAAAATCTTGACCGAGATGGGGTACAAGGGAGGAGGCCTTGTAGTAAACTAGCAAGGCATTAAAAATCTGATTGAGGTCAAGGAGAGGCCTAAATATGAAGGCTTAGGATATGTTACAAAAGAAGAATGGTCTTCTAGCGACAACTCATGGGTATCATGTGCCTTCTTCGACAAGAGCGGACATGAGGAGGCAAGATTTTCGGATTTGCATCCAGAAATGGTGCCTACTTGGTTCCACAAGCGAAAGGAGGACTTGAAGTACAAAACATCTCCAAAGAGAGATGAAAAAGTGGAGGAAGAAATAAAGCCAAGTTCTTCTTTCCATGCAAGTTCTTCATGGATGGGGCATAAGCCAAAAGGCTCCAAAAAGAGGTATAATCATTCTGTTAATTCGACTAATGTTAATTCAAGTGCTCAAAAATTGAATACTTTTCATGGTGGAAAACAAAACACGGCTTTGAATAATGTGTTAAGGAAAATGTTTCCATGTACTTTTTGCCTTTCATCTAACAATTGTGCAGATAAGTGCGAAAAGAAGAAAGCAATCATCGAAAAGATGTTTATATCTATTGGAAGTGAGACTGAAAGGAGAAAATATCATCTAAAGATAAAGGCAAGTGAGCCAGGAGGAGCTCAAAAGAACTTATGTACTCACTGTAATATCAGTGGACATTGGGTCAAGAACTGTTGGAAATTGTTTCCACATCTTCATCTTGGTTAGGGTAAGCAGATCATACAAGCACAAGAAGAGGAAGTGACAATAGAAAAAGGTGGCGCAAGATGTGACCATCCTTGAAATAACTGCAAAAGAAAAGAAAGTTCAAATAGAGGGTCTATTCACCAAGTTGGGTAAGAAATGGGTGGACTATTTGTCTAGTTGAAGTTTACAAATTTATGTTTGCACTAGTTGCATAGCCCCATAGTTGGGTAACTTGTAAAAGTGATGTTCATACATAAATCACTTATATGAAACAATATTTTTCTTGAAGCATTACAATGCTAGTTTGGCTTGTTGATAAATGCATTTCCTTGTCTTATGGATGCATTACCTTTCTGTTGAAAGAAGAGTTTTGTTTAAATCACTTTAATGTAGCAAAGAAGGAAATTTTTGGTTGCAAGTTTCTATGTGAATGCATTTTTTTTTAAAGAATTCTTGATGTTGCATAATTTCACCATGAAGGTGTGTGAAAGTACAGTATGTTACTTACTTCATTTGCAACAAATTTGTCAATTCAGCTCTCATGTACCCATACATGTTTTTGGGCTTATTGTACTTGTGTTTGTACTTATGAGAGATTTGAATAATTGTATACATACATGAGAGTTTGTGTGTGTGAACAATGAAACTAGATACATGCATGAGTGTCACATTGTGTCAATTGTTGTCACCTATATGTCATATCGACTTGGAAGAGTTGACTTTGTCTCCAAAGGTGAAAGGGAGATGTTGATGGATTATTGCATGAGCATGTGGAATTCTTGTTGTTTATGCAAAGAATCATCAAGTTTCTATACATACTTGTGTTTGGCTCTTAAGTGAAGTAAATTGTTGGAGCATATTATTGACTTATGTTTGGTCGATGATGTTTGTCGATTTGTGTTGAGTCAATATTTTGTACACCAAGATGCAAGAGTACATGGCGATATTACATGGTGTGACAATTGTTTCTTTGAAGGAGAAAAATAAGAGGTTGTCAATTTACAATTTCTTGAATAATGTGTTTTTCCATTTGATGGGTGTTTCTTGTGAGAAGACATCACAAGATTTTGGAAAGTCCATTCTTGAGCAAGATGCTCATTCTTAGCGTTCATTCTCAAAATCATGACATGAGCAGCACGTTGAACTGGAGGATGATAGAGGCAAGAAGTGACAGTGGACAAGATGCCAAAAAGTTTGCATCCATGGAAGACTGTTGTTTTGTGTTGATGCCAAGAAGCAAAAGAGATGGTGAATGCATTCTTCCAGTGTGGAATTTGGAACCGTGGAGGTAAAAGAATGATCATTTATTTTCTTGTTGTTACTGATATTGGAACTCATTACTATAGTTTACTCATACAGGCTTAACTTGGAAAAGTGGTTTCCAAGAGGAAGCTTGCATCAAATGCATGTGTTGCAAAGGAGAAACATGATACATAGTGGGAAGGCTATTACTCAGTTTTCCAAGCACCGAGGGATCACTTTAGTACAAAAGGGTGTATAATCAGTCAACAAACAACCAAAAAGTGTTGGATTGGGTTATTAGCAAAAGAAGAACAATGGTTGAGGGACATAGCTATTTGCAATGCAAGGCATGTTAGCGTACCCAAGTCGTTGTTATGGAGATTTCTTCAAGTAGAATAAGTTGATAGAACTTGGGAAGGAGAAGAGTGTTTAGCTCTCATCAGATAAGGGAATTTTGTGGGTCCAAAAGCCTGTCAATGGGAAGGAGTGATCAAAATCTAGATTAGGGGCCAAAATTTGCTAAAAAATCAAAGTTACCATATTGGCTCAAAACCTATACGACTACATCCATCTCATCAAGATGATCACAATGCAATTTGTTTCACTGAAAACTGAGTCTGGATGAAGGAGAAAAAGCTTGCTATTCGTTTTCCTAAATAACTAAAAAAATTTCAGAACAAGACAGAATGATGACATGGCTATATAGTGAGAAAGATGGGAATCTTCTTTAGTGTTTTCCCAATGAGGTTGTGACAAGTGTCACTTCAGGATTTGCCAGTTTGGTTGTGTGAAGGTGAAATTTCCCAATGTCCTCCAAGGTGGAAGTATTGCTCATGGTAAATATGATGTGGAAATTGTATTATATATATATATATATATATATATATATATATATATATATATCAAACTATTACGAATCCGCTTACCTATAAACAATTGCATTTAAATGTGATATGGTATAGTTTCAAACTATATACCAAGGAAAATATTTTGAATGGCACAATGTTTTCATTGTATAGAAAAATGTTTTATCAGATGGGTAGAGGGTGGGTCGAACTCGTGACCTCCCCCTCCCAAACTCCAATGCTTACCAATGAACCACCGACAGATACGTTGAAAGGGAGGCCCTAGCCCATACAGTTATGCTGATAGCAGATCTGATAGTGGGAGAGAAGGAAGCTAGCCCTGTGGGCCAGGGGCTAGCCCACTCTCCATACGATTGCGCTCCAAAAACCAAGGGCCAGCACAAACGACTAAGCACGATTAACGCACCTAATCATGCTTAGCATTAATTAAACTATTGTTAAGGTTGGCGAAAAATTTGGAGAAATGCAAAATTCGGTGAAACTGCCAGTTTCGATGGTGCTAACTACAATCTTCTCTAGTTTTAATGGGGTTTCCTAGGGAAAAATTGAATGAAGCATATTTTGAGCAATTTTCGACCAATTTTGGAAAATGAATAGTCATTCCTAGATTATTTCGACATTCTAAACTCATTGGTGTAAGTTGTAGAGGCAAAGAAGAAATTTTGTGCATGATATTCCCATGTTGAAGTTAAATAAGCCTAAGGCCAATAGTGGACGAGGTCCAACACAGTTAAGCCAGAGTCAGTTTTCAAAGGTCTAATAGTCACTTTTGGGTTTTTTAGGTCTTCTGAATGTAATGGTATAGTTTTCAAAGCCATTGGAGTGTATCAGATTCTTGTCATTAGATATTGACCAATAATTCCAAAGAGGGCTTAGCCATTGATGGAGGTCCTATGACATCTAACCCAATACTCGAATGTGAACTCCTTGATCAATTATGTGTTGTGAGTTTGTTGTGTATGATGTTTGCAATTTTATTTGTTTTTCATGTTATTTAAGCAGCTAATAACTTATAATTTTCTCACACGTGACACATAAAAGACATATAACTTGACACATAAACCTCTTGCATAACTGGGTAAATGAGACAAATCAAAATATGTTTTAACTGACGTGGGAGTTTGCATAGAAATTACAAGTTTTCCCAAGAATTCAGATCATCTAATATCATGTTGACCCTCTCTGTCTGCCTGTCGATCTATGGATGATAAGTTTTACTAAAGGCTAGATATCTGCCCAAACCTACAAATAAGTCTTTCCAAAATTTGGGAGTGAACTTTGCATCCCCAATTGACACAATAAAATTTGGAACACCATGCAATCTGACCACATATCTAATTAATAGTTGTGCTACATTGCTAGATCAGAATGTAGACTTCACTGGGATGAAATATGAAACCTTTGTCAACCTATCCACAATAACCATGATGGAATCATGTTGTCTCACTGTCTTTGGCAACCCTCTGATGAAATCTATGGAAATGACTTCCCACTTCCATTCTGGAATCACAATCTACTGTAGGAGTCCACCTGGATGTTTACACTATGCCTTGACACACTGAAAATAAAAACACCTAGCCATAAACTCTGCTACATCCTTCTTCAGGTTCAACAAATAATAAAATCTCTTCACTGCGGCCAATGTCTTCTGATTGCTTGGGTGACCCAAATATGGTTTCGCATGAGACTCCCTCAAGATCATGTTCTTGAGCTCACTACTATCTGAAACATATATCTTGACTCTGAATCTAACCAATCCATCTGTTGTAAGGCAATAGTCCACATCCTATGCACCTACACATGTACCTGTACCTGTTAGGGAAAATTTTAAGTATGAAAATTTGTCTTAAAGTTTAGAAACCTTGGTGAATCTTACGAGTCCCCAAATTGAAAATTATAAAATGTTTGTTGATATCCTTGTAAACACATTCAAATTTTTAATAATTTTATATATAGTGTTTATTAAATTTTGGAAACTTTTAAGGGAAAATAATTTAATACTATAAAATCTGGGTGAATCATTTTTAGAAAAAAATTGGAAATTGGTGAATCTTTTTTCTCGAAAAACCATGGAATATTAGCCCCTAAATTTTTTCACGGTACCTATACCACTACTTGTACCTGTACTACCTATACCTATACCTGTACTATCACCTTCACCTATAATAGTACTCCACTACAACTTGTGCATAATATACATATACCTGACATCCCACTAACCTACCGTGCATTATCCTACCCTGTAAGTCTGTCCCATAAAGCTCATGGCTTCTAAGTGATTTACATGTACCCAAATCCTAAGAGCATCTAACACTATGTTCTCTTTACCTTTGATGTACCTAATCTCGAAATCGAACTCATTGATCATAGCCAACCACCGAGCCTGCCTATGAGTTAGATTCGATTGATCAAATAGGTATTGTAAACCATTGTGGTCACTCATGAATGTAAACGTCCTACCGAGAAGATAGTGTCTCCACATCCTCAATGCATGTATAATAGTTTCCAATTCAAGATCATGCATGGGATAGTTCTTCTCGTGCTCATTCAACTTTCATGACTCATAACATGGCACCTTTCCATCCTGGATAAGGACTCCACCAAGTCCCTTCTTTCAAGCATATGTGCATACCACACATTCTTTGTCCAGATCTACAACCTTTAACAATGGTACATGTGTCAACAACTACTTAAGCTACTCAAAACTAGCCTCAGACTCCTCTATCCATTTGATCTTCTTACCTTTCCTCTGCACTGATATGATAGGATAAGTAATCTGTGAGAAGTTCCTGACGAACCTCCTATAATCTCCTACGAACCCCATAAAAGATCTTGCCTCATCCACATTCTTAGGAGCTACCCACTCCATGATGACCCTTATCTTTTCCAGATCTACTACGATGCCTTCCTTGGAGACAACATGCCCCAAGTATTGTATCTCATTCTAAAAGAAATTACACTTGCTGAGCTTAGCATATAACCGATTCTCTCTCAATAACCTCAACATTGTTGTTAAATTCTTGACATGTTCTTCCTCATTTTTAAAATATACCAATATTCCATCAATGAACACAATAAAAAACGTATCCAAATACAAATGCAACACACTATTCATCAAGCACATAAATGTAGCTGGAACATTATTACAACTGAATGGAACTACAATAAACTCATAATGCCCATACCTAGTCCAGAAAGTTTTCTGGTAAACATCCTCCTCTTTGTTTTGTACATGATGATATTTGGATCTAAGATCAATCTTCGAGAACATTGTTGCTCCCTTTAACTGATAAAACAAGTATTCAATTCTTGGTAACAAATACTTGTTCTTGATTGTCACTTTGTTCAACTACATGTATTTAATGCATAATCTAAGAGTACCGTCTTTATTCTTCACAAACAATACCAGTGCACCCCATGGTGATACACTTGGCCTAATGTATCCCTTGTCAAACATTCCTTCAATTGTAGCTTCAACTCTACCAACTGAGGTGTGCTCATCTTGTAAGGTGCTTTTTATGCTGGAGCTTCCCCTGGAACCAACTTAATAGAAAATCTACCTCCTTGTGAGGTGGAAACCCTATAATGTCCTTGGGAAATACATCCTTTAACTATCGTAAAACTAGGTACTTGCTCAACACATCTGCATCCTCAACTTCCTTACCCTTGTCATTAGAAACACACACCCTTTCCTGCGAATAGGATTTTCTTGCATAGTTGTTACCATCCTAACTAATGTGGATTTCTTCTTTCCCTCCAAGACTCTTGGTTCCCCATTTTCATCCACACACTCAATTGATTTGTCTTAGAAATCTACCTTCGTTGTGTGAAGGTACAACCAATACATGCCCAACAACATACTTTATGATCCTAATGGCAATACATTCAAATGTGTTGTGGTAGGCATACCATTCAAATAAAATGCACAATCTCTTACCCAATGGTGAACTCACCTCTTTGTACCTATAGCCAACTGCACTAACCGAGATTCTACATGCAATTCCTTAATCAAACCACACGTATCCACCAAGTCAGGACTAATCTAGCTATAATTAGATCCAGGGTCAATCAAGATAGAAATAACTTGATCACAAAGCTTACCATCCATCTCAATGATAGATTCCTAATGGTCTACCTGTTTGTTATCCAATGCTCCATAAATACGAGGAACACTCTAACCAACATCCCCAACAGTCTGTGTGTCCTGTGCACTGTCTATCTAAGGACTGCTACCCTAATTTTGCGGACAATCTCTCTTGTGATGATCGTTTCCACAAGTCCAACACTCTATAGCCTTCCATACTGCACCCTTATTCTTCTCCTTAGATTGATGTCCATGTCATCTATTTGATGCATTAAGCCTCTTAGGTGGTGCAACATTCTCCTTATTACTTGAATCCTGTAGTCTTATTTTCTTCTTGTACCATTTTCCTTTTTTCTTTTCATTTCACTTCTATTCTAGCTTGGTCTCAGATCTGTGCTCTGATTGTTCATAGAAATGTTTTAACTTTTGGATGGCCTCCTCCAATGATCTAGGCTCATCGAACTCCATCCTATCTTTGAATGCCATTGGTAAACCACTAGTGAATCTCTGAATCTTGGTCTTCTCCTCCTTAAGGTAAGGCACATACCTTAGTAGCTCCAATAACTTGCTAGTGTACTCATCATTTTTCATAGACCCCATGTTTATCTTATCAAATTCTTTCACCTTGTCATCAAAGTATCTCTCTGACAAATACTTCTTCTTGAATAGCCGCTCAAACTCACTCCAAGTCAAATATTCCTCATGTATACCTCTGACATTCTTCACATCTTCCCACCAAATGTTTACTTTACCTTTGAGACTGAGTGTAGCTACTCTGGCTTTCATGTTCTCCAAATAATAATGCAACCTGAAGAACTTCTTCATACTAAGAAACCATGCCTCAACATCAGGCGACTTCTTCATCTCTCCATCAAAAGTAGGTGGCTTTGATTTCTTAAACTCATCTAGCAAGTATCCCCTATGACTCCTCTTGTAAGGATGATAACAGTACCGATCATCATGCTTGTTAGAACCAGAACTGGAATGGTACTTGTGTTTATCCCTCCTCCTATCCGGAGTGTCCAAAAATATACCATCTATGACTGTGTCACCACCATCTGCCTTATGACCACCATGTAACCTACTACCATATGCCCCATTAGTTTTTTCCTCCTACTCATGACTGATCCGAAGTGGTCCCTGTCGCTACAAATCTAACAAACTCTGTAGTATCAATGTATTTACCTTTGCTAGCTTCTCTTGTGCCTGTATAATTATGTCATTATCCACCTTACAACTCCTTATTTCTTCCTTTAAGCTTCTCAGTGTATCTTCCAAATCGCAAGAGGTCCCGACACCATACTGCTCTTCTGATTCATAGGAAGAGACTTTGTAGTCTACCATATTTCTAACCATTTGATATTTCTTCCTACAAGGTATATCATGTCAGCTAAATCAAATCACAATAAACCAACATACCTTAGTATAGCTCAGGGAGGATACCTTGTGTGCAAAATCAACAAATCAGTGTGATACATGCATAATATAATCATGACAACATTTAGAAACATAAAACATAGTCATATAACCATGAAACCATCATTCTAGATAGGGTCTAGTCATCAATGCATGACCTTAAAAACAACACACATCACGACCTCATGCATGACAACAACCACTACATCATTGTACACTTGACCACATGCAAACATGAACATGCATAAGCAATGCGTACCCAAGCACACAAACACATAATCACATGTAATCAAGAATAAACAAATGATACTTGAAACTAAACCTACAAGAATGATACATGTAACCAAACATACAAGAATGTAACAAAACATAAAATAAATGTAACCAAGTGACATATAACAATATTTAAGCAACATATAACAACAAGTAACCAATCATACACTCATGACAATGCACTCCACAATAACAACATCAAGTTCCTCATGACGACATCACTAATACCATGATCAACATTATGCAAATGCAGCAAGCACATGGAATGCAAGTGTAAGAGAAACACATGCATGCATGACCAACACACAAATCATCCAATTCGAGGGGTGAACCATGCTCTGATACCACTTTGTAACACCCTCCTCCCACATCTACCTAAGAAACTGGCCAGCTGAGGTAAACATGCGACGAGAGGCCACTATGATATGAATCAACCTCCTAAGTCACGTTAAGGAAGTGGAACCGATGGAAACACACAATAAAAACATTCAACATTAGCATTAGGACCCTTATGAACAAATCCAACCTTTCTGCCAACTAGCCCCTGGGTCCCACTAAGCTTTTGGACAACTTAACCTCTAGACACTCTCATGCTATGGGCATGCCAACATCTAAGGACCTCGGGACGCTCTTACAGGCCTACAAGGTAGCGTCTAGGGACTCTTTTTGTTAGTGTTGTGCCAGCATCACAAGATTTGAGCCATTTTTTCAGGCCTAGAGCCCAGGTCACTGTTGAGAATTGAATGACATCTTCTGAATAGTAAAATAACAAGGAAATTACTATATAAATGCAATCACTTGAATGAGACCTTAAGTGGACCTCTACTAGCCATGATAGGAATTTCATCAAACATATCACAAATATGTAATGTACAGATGTAAATAACAGATCTGAGCATAGGGATCTCACACTTAGCTGAGAATCGCTAAGAGACATTGATGCCTCAACATATTGACTACCATTTCATCCATTAGGTCATAGATACATTAATCATTCATCTACAAGTAAAAACATGATGAGATCCATACACATCTACTGTTATAAAAGACATATATAACCAACATAATAGAAACATAAATACCAAGGAAATCAAGGCCATATAAACCACATATAATCCAGTATAATACTCATAGAAATACAAGGAGAAGTAATCTCATATTGATGATGCAAAATCCAAACCCAGAATGGGACTTCCACATTCCACCTGACCATAGAATGGCTGAGCCAAATCTCTCTTCAACCATTCACCCCCATTCCATATTCCAAGCATGAATGTGAGATCTCATAGAACACATCAATCCAAAACCATCCAGGGCTTCCAGAGGCCATCCACCTCAACTCATCAAACAATGATTCCACCTCATGATTGAACATCACAAATCCATATTCGGATTGGTCTCTATCCAAGCCTTCTAGGTCTTCCAGAGTGTTCGTCCAACCAAGGCTTCCAAGACCAGTAACTCAACTACAACTTTTACTAGGCTTCCAGAGCGTTTGTCTAACAAGGGCTTCCAGTGCTAGTAAGTCAACCCACCAAGAGCTTCCACAACATTTGTCCAACCAAGTCTTCCAGGAATAGTAAATCAACCCAAGCTATTACAGGGCATCTAGAGTGTTTGTCCAACTAGGAATTCCAAGACTAATAACTCAACCCAAGCTAAGGAAACATGAGAACGAACCAAAACAAACCAAGGAAAACGAATCCACAATCACCATGCCTATCTAGGAAATGGCAAGGCTAGGAAATCCACTGTCAATCCCGACCATCCTCCATGCCCATGATAGATCAAAATCAACAAACCAAATGCATATACCATGCATTCCAAAAGTAGTGAGGAAAACATACATGCAACTTGGTACCTGCAAGAAAAATCTAATGTATCTATTGATCCCAATGTCCTCTTGCACATTCCTGCGCTTCCTTTTCCTTCTTACTCCAAGAATCCAAGTATGC
>APFE030735050.1:0-13059 GCA_000404065.3 Pinus taeda | reverse complement strand
TTTTTTGGGAAATCTGGGGGCAACCCATGTTTCCCTTCCCAAGTGGTAGTTCTCGGATAGATCTTTCTAACGAGCTATCATACGCGTCAAACGGAGATCGTATGCCAAAGTTACGACCCCGGGAAATTGATGTACCAATTTACCCAAAACGGGGCCCACAATTTGGCGTTTCATCTTCTAAGGGTCGGTTTTGGGAATGTGAAGGGTTTTCCATTGTTTCTCAAAAATAAATAGGCCTTCGAGCCTCATTGTAACACAGTTTGGAAACAGTTCAGAGACATGTAGCCGCACATCTCTTCTCAGAGATAAGCTACCATCGTCCTAGCTGGTTTTTCCAATTCTGGTTGTAAGCATATTTCGGTATTTTCCATTAATGAAATGAAGTGTTATTTCCGCTGCGTCTCTTTATTTATGGTTATCGCATCTCTGTATTTATGGTTATCTCTGTAATCTATTGCGTTCCTATTTAAATCCGGATCAAAGATTCTTATTGAACTAGATTGAAGTTGTTGCCAGGACAAGTTCTCTTGGATTCAAGGCTGGTATAGGAACATATCTTTTTGAGGCCGGAATTGCTTGTTGCCTTGTTGAGTTAAATTCTCAAGTGAATTGGACAAAATTCATTTTTGAATGAGGAGTTTGTTTTCCGGATATCACCATTCTTTGTGTGTTGAATCTATTGCAGGCTGTCAAGATTGATTTGAATTTGTTTCCATAAGTTTATATAAAAGAGCAATTGTTGTCCATCTTTTCCTCATTGTTTTACTATTTTTTGAGGTTAAAAATGGCTCCAATTGGTGCAATATTAGAGTTACTGGACAATCTAATACTCTCTACTATGGATAATACAGTGAAAATTAGCAAGGATTTTCTCACCGATATTTATAGTTGTTTACAATATGTACATGAAAAGATTGACTTTTTACAGCTTGAATCTTAGCTTCAGCAAGAAGAATTAAAATAGAGGAATCATCATTCTAAACCTATTTCTATTCAAATCATTGAGACAGCAACCCATTAGCAGCAAGTCAATATTGTTACAATTCATTCAAATTTAGTACCGAATAAAGCAGCAAGGTTACATACAGATGCAGAAGTTCAACTTGCACTTCCTAAGCCCATCATCAGACCTTGGGAAGATCTTGTCCACAACAAGCACAGAGCTGGTCTTGGATATGACAAGGACGTGTCCTTTCATATTCCAAACTACTCAAAACCAGTCCAATTTCAAAGTGTTGGATTCATTCATGAAAGTTCACCTACTCCTCATGATAGTTCACCTCCAGTTGTTCTAGATTCTGCCCCTCTTCCATAGCAACAGATTGTGAAATGCCAACACTATGACCAAGTTGGCCATTTGAAAGGTCACTATTTTGATCTTCATTCATGTAAGAACTATCATAAAACCACCCATTCTTCACATAGATGCTTCAGAAACAAACGTATTGCAAGAACAAAGATCCATCTTGGATGGATTGCTTCTTGGCAATGGGCATCAACATCCAAGAAAAGATTTCAGTCACATGTCAGAACTTGTTCAAGAGTATTTAACAATCTTGCAGTTGATATTTCTCCATCATCTCACCTTGTATCTGACAGGGGGGAAATGGTGATCATCTACAAGCTTCAAAGTCACATCAAGTGAGCCTGAGCCACAAACTGCCACACCAGTTTCAGAGTTGTAGCCAGAGACAAAGATGCCCCTGAGCATGCCTTCAATTGGTAATTTGGGACACTTCCTCTAACAGAGGACTTTAGCTTCTTGCCAGTTTCAGAAGAGTTCCAGGAATTTCATTAAGCATTCCAGAGTTGTTGGTCATCCTTAAACCATCACAGGTTGAAACTTCCCTTTTCAGGTTGAAGTTTTCCCTTTTATGCGCGGTGAGACCTCCCTTTATTGGTTGAAGGTTTCCCTCTTCAAAACATTAGGAGTACTTCCTCTAGCAGAATACCTGAGCTTCATGCCAGACTTGGAAGAATTCCGGGAACTGCACTAAGCGTTCCAGTGTTGGTGGTCATCCTTAAACCACCACCCTTTATACCAACATTTCAAAGAGCACATTCAGCCTAGTGTTGCCATGAATTTTTGCACATTTTGTATTACAGTTCTCTTCTTGGACACCTGATCCTCTATGGGTTAGTGTGGAAATGAAATAGACTAAGGAAGTCCAAAAGACCTTGGGATGTGGAACTCAACGTTCAAACCATGTACTATAAATGTATATCATTTGTTAATAAAAAATGTACTCTCATGTTTTATCTTGCATATTCTTTCTACTATGTGTGTGTTTAACAATGACAAATATGATTAGAGGACTTGGTGAAGAGGTAAAGGAAGAGATCACTGTTAAGAAAATATTAAGATCTCTACCCATGATATTGAATGTCAAAATATCAACTATTGAGGAAATGGCTAATTTAAAGGATCTCAAGATGGATCAACTGCATGGTACTCTCACGACCTATGAGATGAGAGTAGGAATAGGAAAGTATGAATTGAAGGAAGCGACATTCAAAGTATCTAATAAGGGCAAGGTGCACAAATATTATCAAGTCTGCTCTAGCTGTGAATCTAATTAGGAGATGACTCAACTAGCCATAAAATTGAAGCATGGATCAATAAAATATAAAGGGAAGTTTCGTTTTAAATGTTTTGACTATGGAAGAATTGGACACTTCTCCTCCAAATTCCCTTATAAAGAAAAGGATGAAAAGGAAGAGGATCTTGTTGAGCCTCCATTTTGTCCAGATTTTCATTATTTTACTGAATGATTTTATGCTTGTACTAAGTGTCTATAAACATTATTATTATTATTATATGCATTATTAAGTTATTATTTAGAGGAATTTAGAGCTGAAAATTTTTGATCTATGAACTCTTATTGTTTTGTTAATTTGAAGAGTATTTAATGTGAAAATGTCATTAATGTTAGGCTCTTTTGTGGTAGGTACCAACAATTCCTGCACTAGCAATTCTTGTACTAGCTGTACAAGAGATACTAATTCTATTAGCTTTGATAGCTTGGAATGGACCTTGATATTCCCTGGGAGAAGTCATGCTTACCATTTACTTGCTCGTAGATGTAACAAGATATTACCACATCCATTGGAGTACAAGATTCTTCTCAAACTACTGTTTAAAACTGAGTTGTTCATGTTTTTATGCATATGCCAAAAAGCATTGGTCATGCATTCACCTTCCTATATCATACAAATTTCCTACACCACACATCGAATTCCTGCACCAATTCAGATTTTACAACTTTCCTGAACCAATTCAGTTCTACAGCAACATTCCTGCACCGATTTGGGGCTCTCATACATTGAAACTTTTCTGGGAAAATATGAAAGACATTTTTGTTCAAAATATTGTTTGAACACTTCCACATGATTCAAGATAGACCCAGGTCATACGGACTTATATTTAGGGAATAATTAATGCTTCAGTGCCGAATTCGCAACAGTTTCAAGACTGCCAACTTCCTCCTCGATTTACGTGAACATGAAGGCAGATAGAGAAATTATGGAACATGGGTTTTAGCCCTAGTATAGAATATTGACTAAGCTTCAAATATATTTCTAAAATACGTAATGTTTAAGGAGATACGAAGAGTTCTTTGGAGGACGTTTGTTAAAAATACCAATTTTTCCAGAATTCCAGAAAACACCTAGACTTAGAAAATTCGTATCAAGAAAGTGTCAAGTGGAAATAAGAATGCAGAGCTGAAGTCCACCAGTGTAGAAAGCAATACGTGGAGCTAAAGTCAAACTACTTCTAGAAGCCACGGAGTTGTTGGCATCATGATTAAAATACATACACCCAAAAAATGCATCCTGCACGCATTCAAACTTAGTAAAATCAGTTTTCCTTTTTTTGGTTCTAGATTAATTTTAACAATGATTCTAGACTTGTATGCATAGATCTGAGTAATTGGGGCAATGTTGTTGCTATAAGACAAAGGGATGCACACTGAAAGAGGATCCAGATAGCATTGTATCTTTTGTAAATCGCATTGTATGTAGAACATGGGATTGATTTCATTGTGAAGGAAAGGGAGGAGCTTGCATGCCCAGTGGGATGATCCATGGAGGGGACCACGGGAGCATAGTGTAGCTTTCTCAGTCATGATGTAACAGGACTTCAATATTAATAGACATTCTAGCATTTTACTTATATTTATGTTTCTTCTGGATCTACTGGCACTGTGAGTTAGTTGTTGCAAGGGCAATGAGCTGGGTGGTTGGGCCCACTATCTAGTCCATTTCCTTAAACCTCTTAGAATTCTACTACAGTTTACTTCAGTTGCATGGTGTGCTCAATAATTTCAATTCACCATTTTTATATTCAGGCATTTGATTTTCAATTTCATGCCATAATTTATTTATTTTTATTCTCGTTATTTTTACTACATAACAAGGATATAACTTATTATTAGAAATTCATGATTGCCTTAAAATTATTATTTTAAATGTGAATCCAATTCCTGCACTTAGAAGAAAAATATTCATTTTTTGAAATCTTAATAAACAAATGTGAGGATCAACATAAGGAAAGATGATCATATTGTTTTATTGGCAAGTGAATTGCTCACAAGAATTCTTGGAATGATTTAAGGTTAAAAACTTATATCCCTTCATCATAATTGATTACTACTTCAGGTTGATATAATCAGTGCAGGAACATGACATACTTCCATTGCAGGAACATCGTTTCAGTACAGGAACAACATTCCAGTGCAGGGACGCTATTGCGGTGCAAGAACGATGATTCAGGCCAGGAAGGAAAACTTGTAACAAAGACAAATGCACACTTTCCTTAAAATTTAATGTTAAATCATTTCTAGAGAAGCAATATAATGTAGATCTCTTTTAAAAGCTTTCAATGGTTTCATTAGATTAACTGGAAAGAATTTGCCTTATGTTTTATTTCACGATTTTCATCTTTGCAACATAGCATTAATTTTTAAGAGGTTTTTGCATTCTTTGTTTCTTGAATCTCTTTCTTTTGAATGGGGCCTACATTCCCTTGTCCCTTATACAATTGAGGAAGACTTACTGTAGGAGTCAACTCAACCCAGAAGAGGAGCCAAAAGTAGAATCCCGGAGTGTATTTACTTTATTTTCGAAAAGTCTTGTTCCTTTTTCTTGAATGATGCTTATTTTCAATTTCTTGTAAAAGCTTGGTTTTTATTTGACAAATCCCTGAGGTCGTATTCTAGCATATATTGTGCTACGCCTCTAATTTTACTTACCTATATTAACAAATTAAATGTTGGTGTAAATCTTGCATTTATACCACCCGACATATCTGAAATTTGGAAACAAGTCTCATACTCATCAGAACAAAAAGCTCTATAAGAAAAACGGGTTATACTCCAAAGAGGATAGCTCAAGACCAGAGTTAGATTGTGAAAAATCATCGGAGAATGAGTCAAATAAGTATCTTCTAATGGTCTTCGAAAAAGACTCTAAGAAACAAGATATCATGGACTCTGAATAGGAAGAAGAAGGAGTAGTGGACCTTGAAGGTGAAATCATTATTTCCCTCGATGAGTTAAAGAAAGCAAGGAAAAGGAATAAGCAGCTGGAGGAACAATTACAATGTGTAGAGGAAGGTATGTATAACTAAGACAATGATTAGTTTTCCTATCAAAAGGAAAATATTTAAGAAGCTATCAAGAGCAAAGTCAATCTAGTCCTTCTACTTGAAGAAAAACAAGGAAACTGTGAGAGACTAGAAGGGGAGAACAAGCAATTGAAACAAGATCTGCTCAAGTTATAAAAGGAAACGATCACACAGACATGAAAAGATGATATCTTGTCTTTGAAAGTTAAAATGGAGGAGGCTAATTGAAAAGAAGAGGTTCTTCAAGATCTGATCTAAGAATGGGAAGAGAATTGTCAGAGTCTTGAAGAAGAGAATGTCTCTCTGAGAACTGATCTCAAGATAACAACGGTCAAGAAAGGCTTAAATGAAAAAATTTGTGAAGGGATAAGGGGACTTGATCAAATCCTAAATAGTCAAAGGCTTTCAGGAATCAAAACCTATTTGGGATACTCTAAGACAGAAGAATATTCTATGGGGAAGATAAACTTCAGGTCTGCAGGATTCAGAGAAACAAAAATCCATGGGAATAATCTTCATGACATAATTAATGAAGACAAAAGAGCAATAGGGATGAGAGGAGATCGTCAACGGAGAATGAACCAAACGATCAGACGATCAAGGTATTTTTCTGCCCAATATCATAATGCTTTCAATAATAGGCATGCCTGTCTATTTATGGTCACTATTATAAGTGTCATATCTTTGGACATAAAGCTATTGATTGTATAAGGATCAAAGTTGAAAGAGATGAAAATCTCATATAATACACATCGGATTTCTAAATCTCAAAACTCCTCTATGAGAAATCGAAATGTCTTCTCTCCCTTGCTAAGTGAAGTAGAATGCTTCAAATGTAATAATTTTGGGCACAAAGATAGTGAGTGCAGATGTAGGTTTGAATACTTGTCTAAGTCCCAAAATGTGAAATGGACAACCATCCGAAAAGATAAAAGGAGCTGGAAACTAAATACTAAAAAGAGCATTCAATGTGGACTCACCTTACTCATAATCAAGAAAACATATAGTATGTGGATAGTGGTTGTTACAAACATATGAATGGGGAATTTTTTTTTTTCACTTAAGGAAAAGTACAAAGGAAGAAATGTCACTTTTGGAAACAATTCTTCAACAATAATTAACCGTAAAGGTGTAGTTAGTATCGATAAAAAAGATAGAAGCACAAAATGTGTTGTATGTAGAAGGTATCAAGCACAATTTGTTGATTGTTAGACAAATGAGTGATAATGGCTATGATGTGACCTTTCAATCTAAAGACTATGATATCCACAACATAAAGAATGGAAAACTAGTGGGAAAATAAATTAGAAGCCACAATAATGTATATGTGTTTGATGATTCTAGGGTTAATTGCTATTTGAGCTAAATGAGTGAAGCATGACTATGGCACAAGAGGCTTGGGCATATGAATTTTGACAATTTGATAAAAATAAGAAAGATAGGAGTAGTGAGAGGATTACCAAGACTATTAAATCCTGATAACACAATTTTCAAGTCATGTCAGTTTGGACAGCATACTAGGACTCATTTCAAATCGAAATACTTCTCCTCATTCAGACCTCTAGAGCTCATTCACACAGGCATTTGTGGCCCAACTAGAGAAAAAACTCAAATGGAGAGAGGTATTTCATGTTTCTCTTTGATGATTTCACCAAGGCTACTTATTTGTTCTCTTAAAAGAAAAATGGTAAGTGTTCAAGCATTTCAAGAAGTTTAAAGCTCAAGTATAAAATGATAAATACTTAAATATAAAATGCTTAAGATCAAATAGAGGGGTGAGTACACCTCAAGAGAATTTGAGGAATTTTGTGAAGAGCATGACATTAGGAGGCAACAGTTAGTGGTTAGAAATCCTCAACGAAATGGAATAGTAGAGAGGAAGAACAAAACAATCTAGGAAATGGCCAAAGCAATGTTAGATGAAGTAGGAGTGTCTCACAACTTTTTGGGAGAAGTAGGCGAGGCAATAATATATCTGTCAAACATAACTCAACTCAAGCCTAATAGTGATAAAAATCCCTATGAGTTATGGAAGGGAATACCTACATCATTTAAATACCTCAAGGTGTTTGGGAGAAAGTGCTCCATTAAAATGAATGAAAAGAACCCTGGGAAGTTTGAATCACACGTTGATGAAGGAATATTGCTCAGATACTCTATTCAAAGCAAAGGATATAAGTGTTACAACAAGCGGACAAGGAAGATTGAGGATTGCATCGATGTAATAGTAGATGAAGTAGGTTCACAACCTGAATCCTTTAAAAGTAATATGAACTCAAATGATGAAGAAAGCTCATATTTGAGGTCCTCTAATCTGAATGAAACATATTTAGACAATGAAGGTGAGGAAGCAAGCATGTATTCAAGGCCAAAGACACCCTCTAGGTATGTACAAAAGGAACATCCTAAGAGTCATATCCTTGGATATCAAAGACGTGGTGTCAAAATTGTAAGGAAACTTGTGGGAAATACAAGTTATGCAAATTTGGCTTTGTTATCACAGATAGAACCCAAGAACCTCTATCAAGCAAGTGAGGAAAAGTTCTAGGTGAAAGTTGTGAATGAAGAACTTGACTAGATTGAAAAGAATGATACATGGGAGCTTGTTCCAAGACAGGGAGAGAAAAATGTTATTGGAACCAAATGGGTTTTCAAGAACAAACTGAATCAACAGGGTCAAGTAATCAGGAACAAAGCTCGATTGGTATGCAAAGGGTATTCCCAAATAGAAGGGGTATATTTTGAAGAAACCTTTACACCAGTAGCTTGACTAGAAGTTATAAGGATATTTATTTCACTTTCCATCCATAAGAATATCAAGGTATACCAGATGGATGTGAAGTCTACATTTCTCAATGGAGATTTAGAAGGAGAAGTTTACATTGAGCAGGCAAAAGGATTTCTACTCACCTCTGATGAAGGGCTTGTATGAAAGCTGAAGAAGGTCTAGTATGGATTAAAATAGTCCCCCATAACTTGGTATGAAATATTGGATAAGTACCTTCAACAAAAAGGGTTTAAGAAAGGAAAAATTGACAATAACATGTATGTAAAATATGAAGGCGACCATCTACTGATAGTAGTTGTGTATTTGGATGATATAATATTTGGGAGCTATATGGAATAATAGGGGCATCAATTTGAAAATGTATGTAAGAAAAGATTGAAATATCCATGATCAAAGAACTATCCTTCTTCCTAGGTTTGAAAATTACCCAGTTTCCACAAGGAGTGTTTATATCCCTCTTCAAATATCTCGAGGAAACCCTGAAGAAATTTGCAATGTAAGATTGCAAACCAATCAAGACGACCATGACTATAGGCTAAAAACTGTGTAAAGAAGATGGAACATTGCCGGTAAATTAAACTTAATATAGGTCAATGATAGTAAGCTTACTATATCTGAAAGCTTCAAGGCGAAACATCATGCAAGCAGTGGGGATTGTGGCTAGAATTCAAGCCTTTCCATGGGAGAGTCATGTTGTTGCTGTCAAGCAGTTTTCCAAGTATCTTCAAGGTACAGTAGAATATTGAATGTGGTATGTTAAGAGCGAATATTTCAAATTGAAGGCCTACACGGATGCAGATTGAGATGGAAGCCTTGATGGAAGGAGGAGTACTTTTGGTGTAACCTTCTTCTTGGGAAAATGCTTGGTGTCGTGTGTCAGTAGGAAACATGCCTCCATTTATCTATCAATTCATGAAGTAGAGTATATTGTTTCTACTACCTGCTGTACACAGATTCTATGGATGAGGAAAACCTTGAAATATATACAGGTAGAGTTGATTGATCCCATTCCAATAATGTGTGACAACACAAGTGCCATCAAAATCTCCAAAAATCGAGTCATGCATTCAAATACTAAGCATATTCACATCAATTTCCATTTCTTGAGGGAATAGTTTGCAACCAACACTGTCAGACTTGAATATGTATCTACTAAAGGGAAACTAGAAGATATCTTTACCAAGCCACTGGCAACATAACCATTTGAATATATCAGGTAGCAGATAGGAGTTGTGACTCCTCCCTCCAAATTACTTCATTTTGGTAGGAGGTGGCAGCTACTTAGCATGTGAAACTCATGGGAGAGTAGGTTGCAATGGCTTAGACGGAGTGATCGAGTAGTATACTTTTCCATTGGTGTCAAAGGGGAAGAAGATTGGCATCAGAGTAGACCATGCCTAACCTAAAGGGGAGCTTATGGTGTTGTCATCAATTCCAAAGGGGGGTATTGTTGGACATTTGATGGTGTATGGGTGACTGTGTAAGTGTTGGCATTGTTTTCAAATAAGGGTCAACATGATGATTGGGTGTTTGAGAGGAATCCCATGGTTGTTGGAGTGATTTATAGAAAATCATCAGAGTAGCAAGCTTACTAAAGAAGCTAGAAAATGATGATTATAGTGATGGGCTAGATGGAACTCCATAGTAGCTGTAGGATTCTTGTAGAGAATCATCACAGTAGCAAGCTTACTAAAGAATCCATAAAATGATCACCATGGTGATTGAGAGTTCAAATGTCCAAGCACAAAGTAAAGAAAAGTAAAGGAGCATAAAGGTTTGCAACCATCTGAAAGGTAGAAAATGCACTCAAAGACTACATTGAACCCCATCCAATGAAAATTTCTTTGGAAGAGTTTTCCAACGATATGAACAAGTGCAAAAATGGATCCTTGGATCAAAATATATGGTCTACTAAATTTCATGGATTTGAAGCCTTATGAAGGAAGGAATATTTGAATATTAGATTTTTGAGACATTGGAATATTGGAATATCAAAGATGTGAATACTGGAGCATCAAAGGATTGGCCCAAGTGGCACCCTGGAGTTTGGGACATTGACAAATCAGAATATCGAGATATCGGAGATTTGGGATATCGAAATATCAGTATATCGGAGATGTGAATACCAAAACATCCGAGGATTGGCACAAGTGGAACCTCAAAGATTGGGACATCGACACATCAGAGTATCAGGATATCAAAGGACCGAGACATCGGAATATTAGAACTTCTTAACTAAGGTACTCTAAGAAGTTGTGGTGTCCATTGGTTCTGATAAGTACTGTGAAGCACCAAGGAATGCCAAAGTAGATTAATAAAGGATTCCATTGTAAAACTAAGGGTTGATAGGTCCTCTTATCTCTCCTCCAATAGGACGCATGGCAACATGGGATTGGCTCTGATAAGAAACAGTGTCATTTGACATCAGCATGATGGTGCAGTACGACCAAACATGTGGCGAGCTAATTCAACAATATTGGTTACCCTAATGAGCCAGATCTAGGTGACACATGTCATATTTATAAATATGCCATGTGGAATGACGATTTCATATCAAAGCTCAGCATATCAAAGGATGAAGACCTTGGAACTCTAAAAGAGATGGTCATGGAAAATTTCAGATGGAGGGGGTTTCTAATATTGTGTTCGGTCGTGGTCATGTGAAACCAAAGTAACAAGAGTGCAAAGTAGTATCAAAAGAAGATTGGCCCCCGACAGGAACAAAACACCTTATCACCTAAAATCTAAGTTGTAAATCATGACTCTAGGTCCCATAGAGGATAAATGCTTAAGGAGCTCAGTGTCAGAGGATCTAAAGACACCAGGACTGAAGAGTATTAGAGCATTGCGCCATTGTGAAGTTACGATATGGAGTTTATCTGATAAGGAAGTATAAATAATTAAAGGATGTATGAGTCAACAACTATGAAATTGAATGTAAGTACATAGGAGTTGGTAGTTAAAAGGGGCTAAACCTATGAAATACTATGCAACAAGAAATTGAGGACAACATTTGTGGTAGAGATGAATTTGAGAGCACAAAGGAAGCAAGCGACTACTTCACGTGCATGAATGGTTGTGATAAATGAGAATAGAGTGGTCACATCTATAAATTGTAAAGTTTTGTGGAACAAAAATAAGCACTGGTCTCTCATAGGAGTGTGCAGGTCACCTGGGAATTAATTTCTTAGCATGGATCTCTATACGGTCAAATCATAAAATATTGCAAGGTCTATCTTTGTTTCTGCACTATTACAAGAAAATACCAGAAGACATAAGAATGGTAAGGGGAGCCATGCCTGAGTATAGTGGGTAGCTAAAGTATAGAAAATAGAGACATCCTGGCAAAGAGTGCCTTAGTGGAACAAAACTATCACTGTAAATGGATAATCTAGAGGAGTCGAGAAAATTGTGAGTTTGTTGTGTTGTGAGAGCTGAGCATTGAGACAGAGAGGTTGAAGCATCTGGGAGGACTCTATGTAATAGATCATCAAGAGAAGCAAGAGGTCTGTGTGAAGAATTACAAGGGTAGTTCTAAAAAGTAGTCAGTGAAGAGCTCTTGACAATGGAGGCAAATCACATAAGAAGTGTTGCTATGAGAAACAAGAGGAGACCTATTGCAGGTGAGCACAAAAGGCATAGTACAGAAGTCTAATATGCAAATAACCATTGTTCATATTTTACTTGTATTATTGTATGCCTCTGTTTTTAGTTTGTTAATTGTATGAAATAGTAGAGCAGTGGTAAGAGTAGGTTGGCGCCTCTTGGAAAGTTAGTTCTTGTTAACCAAAGGGAGTCAGTGCCTCTTGTGAGTGGGTGCTCACAAACAAAAATATTAACATCTGCTGAATAAGGATATGTGAGATGCAATTCTCATTGAAGGATTCATCGATTGAGAAAGGAAGCAAGTGTTTCATCAGAAAATCCATATTATGGAGCTCATGGGATAATGGTATGATGACATGAGAAATGAAGCAGATCAAGGGGTTGAAGATCTTTTCTGATCCGAAAACACAGGATTGAATATTTGCTCAATTTCACGAAATATTAACTAAGGTTTCTTTTATGTGAATGAATAAGATAAAATGATTTTTTTAAGTGCATTTACACATAAAATTGAAATATGAAAATAAGCATAAACAACAGAGAAAATAAAAAGAAAAATCAAGATATTTGATTACGGAGTTCATCCCTCCTAGACTACATCTCTGAGCCCGCTTCCAAGTGGGTGTCCGTTGTATTAGGAATGCTCAAAAAACATGTTTACATAAAAATTATCCATTCTGGATTGTGCATGTAGGCACCAATGACTACTGTCAGAATGAAGTTCTCAGCCTTTGCTCTCCAACACAACTTTCCCTTCTAAAAAAGGCCCAAGGATGGCCAAGTTATGCTCAAAAACGCATTTACAGGCACAAATAAGATACAATATTGAAACTCACATTAAAACTCTCTCTGTAGTGGTGCATTGGTATAAATTTTTATAGATTCATGGGCATGTCCTAGGATCAAACCCATGAACCTCCCAGACTTGGTTGAAAACAAAATGAAATATTTAGCAAAGGGTTTAATTATATGGCACATTTCATATGGTTTCGTTACATTAGGTTGTAACAACGTTTTAATTCTGGTGCAATGAAATATA